>VUQI01061616.1:3052-20069 GCA_015106735.1 Paratilapia polleni
ATGCTTTCCAGATGGTATTTCATGGTGGATCAAAATCTGATGGTACTTTTCTGCATTCATAATTCCATCAATTTTAACAAGATCTCCAACACCATTGGCTGAAATGCAGACCCAAACCATGACAGAGCCTCCACCATGTTTTACAGATGGGTCTCCTGACCTCCTCTGTACATATTGATGACAATTGAGGGTGGCTGTGGCTCAGGAGGTAGAGCAAGTCGTCTACTAATTGGAAGGTTGGTGGTTTGACTCCTGGTTACCCCAGTCTGCATACCCCAAATTGCTCATCAGAGTATGAATGTGTGAGTGAATGTTAGAAAAGCACGCAAGTGTAGAAAAAACTGCTTGGATAAATGTGTGTGTGATTGGGTGAATGAGACATGTATTAGAAAGGTGCTATATAAGTACCGGTCCATTTATTTTATTTTCAGTCCAGTTCTTGTGTAATTTGGCATACCTCAGCCTTTTCTCCCTGTTTCTCTTCCTTAAGAATGGCTTCTTGACAGCCACCCTTCCACTGAGACCATTTCTGATGAGGCTTCGGTGAACAGTAGATGGATCAACTGACTGGCCAGATGCCCCGCTCAGATCCTGTATCAGGTCTTTGCTGGATTTGTTCGTATTTCTTAAGGACACAACTTTCAGATACTGTTCATCTGATGTACATACTTTCTTTAGGCCTGCCACTTCTTCTTTTCTCCTCCACTTGTTCAGTTTCCTCCAATTCTTTTAAAGACAAACTGCACACCATCCAGAGATATGCCAAGTTCTCAGCTAACAGCTCTTTGGGAATCACGTTGTTGATGCAAAAACACTATTTTATGCTTGTTAAACTGTGTTATCTTTGGCATTTTTCATAGATTCAACTATAGAAATGGGAACAAATGATGTGTTTTTGTGACAGGCTGCTAGTAACAAAGTGCCTAAAGATACAATTTAAAATTGGTTCTTTGCTATTTTGTCTGTTATGTATAGGCACAACACTGATTCATCCCTTGAGTTAAGTGCCTTTTTTAATGTTTGAATCATTCATAGGTCAGTGTTAAGTGGCTTACCAAACAAAAAATTCCTCTGAAAATGGTCAAGTATAAGGATTGGACTGAAAATGAGTGAAAAAGTAGCCAATGTCCAAAGAAACACTTTGAAAGACCTTCAGAAAGCCTGGAGAAGTATTGCTCAAGTCCATATAAAAAATTACCAGAAAGTCTGGCTCCTTGGAAGCAAAATATAAAGAAATGAGTGGTGGGTCAAGACTTTTGCACAATACCGTTAAAAAAATAAATCAGTCAATAATTAAAAGGTCATACAACGATATTTGAATTGTTGGCCAAAATAGCTAACAGCAACTGAGCAGTCATACGGCCAATGGGGAGGCAGGGAGAGAGCAAGAGCCTTTCGAGAAACCTCTTGAAGGTCGTCGGTGGAGAGGTCCAGAGCCTTGGATTTAACTTGGGAAGATACTTCATCTTGGGGAGGAGCAGACTGCAAACAGAACTAATGGCAGTGGGGACTCCAACCAGTTATTTTTTTGCGCACCCAATCAATTGTGGGATTATGTTTTTTTTTAACCAGGGATAGCCAAGAACCATCAGAGTTCCGGGAGCCTCAAATATACAAACTCATGGTGGTTGCCCGAGAAAATTAAGTGCACAGGAATGATCTGGTGAGTAATGTTGCCCCGGAAATTTCCACGACTTGGAGGGGCTCTTGTACGGTCTCCAGGGTTATTCCTAGTTATGCTACAAGATTAGTGTCCAAAAACTCTGCTCAGCTCCTGAATCCACAAGGGCTTGAAGAGAGTGAGTCAGTTTCATTTTATAATTTTGCAGGGATCAGCAGTCTGGGTGGAGATTGAACAGATAACTCATCGCCCACCAATAACCTCACCTTTATAGTTGGGCAGAGTCTTTTGGCCGCTGAGGACAAGTGTTCCTGCAATAAAGGCACTCACCTGCCGCCATTCTCCTCTGTCTTTCAGTGGGGGTTAGGCAGGTTCTTCCTAGCTGCATGTGCTCTTGCTGTGAATTGGCAGGAGTTTCTGCACCTGTTCTTGTCAATTCTGGTCTGCCATTTCCGGAAGCAGAAATTCGCCAGTCAGTGGCCTGGTGGGACTTGTAGTCCTTAGTGCAATGGCACCCCCGAATATGAACATCAACTTTAATGCAAAGAGAGACAAGACAGTTAAGGGACACAGGCAAATCCTTGGTAGCCAATTCATCTCGCATATAGTCATTCAAACTGTGCAGAAAGGCACCACGGAGAGCTTTCTCCTCCCAGCCAGCCTCCTCGGGTAAACTCTAAAAATCCACAGAATAATCTGCCATGCTTCTCCTCCATTGCCGGAGGCTAAACATCCTGTGAGCCGCCATGTCAGCACTTGTTTCCTTGTCAAAAACACTCTTAAACTTGTCAATAAACTCCAGCCTGGGCCCCCCTAAGCACCCTGCCCCTGAGAAAGTTCACCAGATAATGTCTTGATGCATTCTCAATCACCCAAGGTAAGGAAATCCCAGAAAGTTGATTTTGTTCATCTGGACGTAGCATTTTCAGTGGGAGAAACATTTTGTCACTCATCCAAGTGACTAGGAGACTAGTCTCTCCTATTGTCTGGAGTGATTTCTCTGCCTGTTTGGCTGGAGGATGGGGAGGTACAGCGGCCTGTGGTGGCGATGAAGATGGGGTGGCTGTAACTGGTTTGATTTGTGAGCAAAGAGTTTGTAAAATATCTACGACTTCTGCCATTTGCTGGAGGATCGCTTCCTGTCGGTCAAAAAGGTGGCGGAGGGCTTGGTCATGCTTGCCGAGAAGAATTCCCTGGCTGGAGAGAGCTTTCCTAAGCGGATCTGTGACCGCTGTGTCCATTTTGTTGGCCACATTGTTCTGTCATAAACCGAGACTGATCTGGACACAAGCGCGGGACACAGGAATAAAAGTTAAGCAGGTATATTCCATTCACATATTTAAAATACACAATAAAAACATAAACCTCGATTAAAAAAAGAGAAAATCAAATAAAAGAATAACAGAAGTAAATAAGACCGCGCTTGCACAATAATATCCCTCTCGAACTGACAGCCAGTGAGAATAAGCAGGTTTTTAACAGTGATTTAAAATGACTGCACGACTGGGCAGCTCTTATGTGAAAGGGCAGGTGAAAGGGAAATGTAGACCTCATAAATACCTAAATGGCTTTTTATCAGACCGTTTTTAAGTTTTATTATCTTATGAGACACCAACACAAACCAACTTACTTCAACAATTTCCTGAATTCAGCTATAAAGATCTTCAAGGCAATCCAGTTTTTCCCTGTAATGGAGTGTTTTTATATTGTGATATTAGTGTACTGAAGTGAAGCGCTCCACTCTGCCAAACTCCAAATACCATCATAACACATCTCCGCTGAAATGCACGCTGGGAAGCGTAGTCTTTAGGACTGCTTTGGAAACAGCGCTCCTACGGAGCTTGAACTATATTTCCCATCGTGCCACGCGCTTTTTCTTCCCCCTTTCCTTCCTTCCTGCAGTCTCGACCCTTCTGCCGTGAAAAGGAAGATGAGAAGTCTCGGCTGCTCGCCGACACTGAACCGATACTGAACCAGGTCTGACTTCCAGTGGAATGGCAGCAGAGCGCCTGCTGACGGACCGGAGCCAGTGCTCAGCTGTCGTTCCAGGGTCTTGAACAATACACGACCGCCGCTGGAGCCCCGGAGCCTGGAGAGCGGCGGGTGGAGCTGCAGCCTGTCGGGCCGAGCCGTGCCGAGCCGAGCCGAGCTGAGCTGAGCTGAGCTGAGCTGCCGTCATCTCCCGCCCTGCTGATGATGCTCAGCGACCTGCAGAACTGAAGCATCGACAACACCGTACCTGAAAGCAGACCAGAGCATTTCTCACTGCCTGCTCCCCCTCAGGTGAGAACCCGGCTGCACACCTGGAGGTTTACCTGGCCCCCCGAGACAGACTGACATGCATGTGTTTAGTAGTTTGTGTGTCCTGCTGGCAGGCTGTACCTGATCTGGTGCCACGCAGGAACAGGTGTTGTGAAATCTGACCCGTCCTTTAAAAGTGATGCCTCCATCTTGATCTGCTTCATCCATCCAGGTCAGTTTTTGTCAGCCTTTTGGTTCCTATAGGCAGAACAGAAGGTCATGTTGAAGTGACTTAATATTTAATTTTGCAAAGTCACCCCGAATGAAGAGAATGAGTAGTGGTGCAACATGACCCTGATTGCACCACAGTTTGTATGATTTTGGTGCAATGTGAGATGCCAAACTGGACTGGAACATCTAAGGCAGTGTTGCATACTGTGAATAATTAGAAATGCTGTGCAGAAAGCCAGTGTAGTGAGAGTCAACACACTGTACAAGAGTCATAAAAATTGCACAGTTTCTGCTATCTTTAGGCAAAGCCTGTTAGCAGATAGACCACAACTAGTTCATGCCTAGAACGAGCTCTGGGGTTTCTGTTCCGGCAGGGGATGTAAAAAGACTTCTGACAGGAATTGTTCTGGATCACAGGAAGTACTCAAAAGAAGCATCACACCAAATTGAACATCCTGTATAAACAAAACTATATTTCTATTTCTAAAAAAAGAAACATGCAAAATGACAGCAAGACAACTCAAAGAGATGCAGAGCACCTGTGAAGAGAAACAACTCCAGAGATGCAGAACAACTGCAAAAAACAAAAACAGACCTACCACGATGAAACTCAAAGCAACCACAAAGAGAACAACTACACAGACACGACACTACACAAAAACACAAAGCAACTAGAGCCCAACCGATATATCATCCAATTTTAGCTATTTACCGAAATATCGGTATCAGCGTTTATAACGGCTGATAAATGAAAATTTAAAGAATAAAGAAGAGACACCCTTCAACCATGTTATGAGTGTTGATGTTGCGTAGTTTGTCCACCAGAGGGCACTCTGCAACTTCCCTGTTAGCAACACAAACACAACAACCAGCTGATCCCAGCAGAGTGGGCAGAGCATAAACAAGTAATCCATAACTTGTGACAGTAAAACAAGATTATTATTAAATTGCATTGTCATATTATCTCAGTACAGACTCATAAATAACTACACATAACAAATGTTTGGGAAATCTGTTTATGTTTTACGTGTCTGAAAGAAAAAAAAAATCGGCCGAGATATCAGACTTTTAAATCACCAAGTACTGGTATAAGTCTTCTGAAATCCTGTGTCCATCTAAAAGCAACCACAAAGGAGACCCTTTGTGGTTGCTTTTAGATGGGGGGCCTTTTAACATACCTGTGCCTAGGAACACATTTGTCTCTTAATCCGTCCATATACCTACAAGACAGACTGCAGCATCTGACAGGACACAGACTGAAACAAAATTGTAATTTTTTTAGATAAATGACTAATTGTTCATTAATTCAATGCATGTAAAATATAATTGTAACATTCATGGGATAATTTTGATGGGCTCCCAACAAACAAGGGAACATTCATGAAACGTTCTGTGAACGTTCACTGAAGGTTACACGAATATCTACTGCACTCCTTCAGGCAATGTTCCCCAACCGTCGCGTAGGAAAGTTTTCTTGACGTCAGGGGAACGTTCGCTTGTGGTAAAAATTACAGTTCGGAGGACATTCCACGAACGTTCTGCGAATGTTCCCCGACACCTTCAGTTTCCCTGTTTGTGTTAACACTGTCCTCGGTGGCAGCTACTTACGGTGCTGCTCCCCTTTTCCCTCTCACCACCATCGTCCTCGGCAGCAGCTCCAGCTGTCAAATATTGATTTCTGAACACTTCCTAAGTTAAAACATTTGTAATGTGTTGTTTAAAAATGAATATGAACTTGTTTTTTTTGCATTATTTGAGGTCTGAAAACACTGGACCTTTTTTGGTATTTTGACCATTTTTCATTTTCTGCAAATAAATGCTCTAAATGAAAATATTTGTATTTGGAATTTGGGAGTTATGTTGTCAGTAGTTTATAGAATAAAACACAAATGTTAATTTTACTCAAACATATACCTATAAATAGCAAAATCAGAGAAAGTGATAATTTTGGAGTGGTCTCTTAATTTTTTCCGGAGCTGTATATACATAAGAAAACAGCATAAATAAATAATCCCCACTTTGGTCAGGTGAGGGAAATGGTTGAGTTGATGCCTGCCTACATCGTTTTTATACAGTTCCAGCCTGGCAATGAAACTGCAGATGACGACTTTACACTGAATGAGTGTTACACTATTTCTCTGGAGTTTGAGTGTCACTTCATTCGTCTTCTCAAAGAAGTCTGCAAGGTAGAAGATGTTGCAGCGACAGGACCACAGCATTTGTTTTAATTTTGTGTCAGCACCCTGGAGAAACTCCAGGATAGTGGTGAACAACTGACATAGTCTTGTCAGACAGTTTCCCTTGGAGAGCCAGCGCACTTTGGTGTGGAGCAGCAGCCACTCAAAGGCCTCATCGTTCTCACCACACAACTGCCTGAAGAGACGATCATTAAGCGCATGGGCTTTAATTTTGTTTATGGCTTTGACCGCTACATTTAGCGACTGGTGGAGTGAAGCACTGGTGTTTTTGGACACTAGATTATGACGGTGCAGTACACAGTGCACTGTCAGCACTTGTGGCACACGCCCTTTTTAACAAAGTCGCAAAACCACGGTACCTGCCAACCATAGCAGGAGCACCATCTGTGGCACAGGCCAGGATGTTATTCATCAGGATAGAATTCTCTTGCATGTATTCATCCAGTGTGTTAAAAACTGTCTCTCCACGTGTCAGTTGGCAGATATTTGCCAAACAGAAAGTCCTCAGTCAGGTTGTTTTCACTGAAATAACAGACATTGGCCATAAACAGAATATTGTTGTCGCCAACTGTGATTTCATCGAGTTGAATACTGAAGTGATGATCATGCAGTGTGGCACACAGTTGCTGCTCAGTATCCAGCGCCATCTCCTTGACCCTCTGTGGCACACTGTCATTTCTGAGCGGGATGGCCTTTACTACTGGTGAAGGGTCTTGCTCCATGACAGTGAGATGGCTTCTTTTGCTGCTGAGAGAAGCAACTTCTCCCCCACTGTGAATGGCAACCCAGACTTTGCGATCATAAAAGAAATGTTGTAGGATGCCACTGATCTACGTTTTTAGTGAAGAAACTAGTAATTGTCTGCTTGGAGTGAATTTCCTTGAGGACTTGGAAATAGGCCATACCTTTGGATGCCTTATCAGGGTGCGTTTTTGTCAGATGTTCTTTCAGATGAGACAATTTCATTGCTTCATTAGAAAAAACCTGCTCTCAAAGCAGACACATCGGGAGCTGTACATTTGTGGGCGAGGGAATAAAGTTATACTCAAGGTATGTTACGTTATACTGCCTACATTTCTTCTTGTTTTCAGCCATTTTATTTGACTAATGTTTCGTTCTTTGATATGAAACTTTTAATACGTAATTGTGCTTGTGTACATTGTGATTGGAAGAGGGCCTTGACCCTCCCAGGTCGACGGACGCGCCAGTGTGTCCAAATGACATGACCGATGTAAGATGACATAGCTGCAAGACGCGATTTGTCAAAGTGGTCTGATTGTAGTGTGTGCCGTGATTTGTTGATACCTGTTGCTATGGAGATCATTCAGAGCCTGCGCTGTATATAGCTAACTGCTGGTTTGAGTGACAAAAACGCACCAAATAAAAGTAGTTTATTCATATTCAAGTGAACAAAGAAAGACACCGGGATGATTTAAGTCATTTATGCTAACAGTAATTAAAGTAAATGATGTGGTGATGAATAACAGCACTCAACGCCCCCCAATTTCATCTGATCGCCCCCCTCTTGGCTGCCTCGCTCCCAGCGCCCGCCAGCGCTTTTCAACACCCCCTGGGGGGCGGTACCGCCCCCGCTGAGAAACACTAATCTAGAACATAACCTGCTCTGGAACAGGTTAGGTCTGCAGCATAAGTTACCATGGAGATGTACTCCTGTAAGAAATGAACCGCCTTTGTAATACAGAAAACCCAGGGTTAACCCTGAAGTTACCTGGATGAGCCCAAATCCTTTTTTATAGCATAGGCCACTGGTTGCCAGTTTGTCAGTCTCCTTCATATAAGCAGAGTCATTCCCACCTGAGATGAGCCTGATGACAGTGGTGTTTTCTGTGAACTTCAGAAGTTTGACAGACCATCAGCCCAGTTCACCTCAAGGCTGTGCACTTTCTCCCCTGCTGTTCTCCCTGTATACCAACAGCTGCACCTCTAGTCACTAGTCTAGATTCTTTGTCTTGGTATAACGTTTATTGTAATAAGAGTAATAAAATAAATCTGCATTAAGTTCATTGTCCAAAACTGCAATTGACTGTTTTTCTGTAGTTTGACCGTACAGCTTTAGTTAGAAGTTAGAAGTTACTGGCTTTTTAAAATGTGTGAATTTTCTGCTTTTCCTTTTGGTGATTTTAGTAAGTAGTAATGGTGGTTTGAGCTGTGTGTTGGATAAAGCAATTATTGTGATGTCACTTTGAGCTATTATGAGTTTTATTTTCTGGATTTTCTAACACATTTCTTTAGGTAGGTGCAGAAAAACCATTCATGATTTCAGTCAAGGCTGTAAAAATACATTTCAGAGGTTTTTCAAAGCCCAGAGTGTCTTCAGTTGTGACTCAACGGCCAATCATGTCTGTTTATCTAACAAATTACCAATTTATGATACTGTGCAAAAGCCACCCCTCATTTTTTTATCTTTTGCTTCCAAGGAGCCAGACTTTCTTGTAATTTTTTTAAGGTTTTCTTGAGCAATAGTTCTCCAGGCTTTCTGAAGGTCTTTCAAAGGGTATTTTTGGACATGATTGAAAATGATTTTTTTTCAATCATTTTCAGTCCAATCCTTGTACCAGTCCCTGTTCACCAGCAGATGAACAGTATCTGAAAGTCATGTTCTTAAGAAAGAGGAAAAAATCCAGCAAAGACCTGACACAGGACCTGAGAGATGCATCTGGCCCTTCAGTTGATCTATCTACTGTTCATTGAAGCCTCATCAGAAATGGTCTCAGTGGAAGGGTGGCTGTCAAGAAGCCATTCTTAAGAAAGGGAAACGGGGAGAAAAGGCTGAGGTATGCCAAATTACACAAGAACTGGACTGAAAATCTGTGGCAACAGGACTTATGGAGTGATGAATCCAAATTTGAAACTTTTAGATCAAATTGTCGTCAATATGTACGGCGGAGATCAGGAGAGAGGTTCTGTAAAACACAGTGGAGGCTCTGTCATGGTTTGGCGCTGCATTTCAGCCTGTGGTGTTGGAGGTCTTTTCAAATTGAAAATGGTGAAATTATGAACACAGAAATATACCATCAGACTTTGATCCACCATGAAGTACAATGTGGAAAGTATCTGATTGGCAACGACTTAATTTTTCAGCATTAATCCCAAACACACTGCCGATGCAGTAAAAACACCAGGATAGAAAAACACACAATGGAACACTATCAGTCATGGATTGGCCTCCCCAGAGCTCGGACCTCAACATTACTGAAGCAGTGTGGGATCATCTGACAGAGAACAGAACAAAAGGCAGCCAACATCCAAAGAAGAGCTTTGAATGTCCTTCAAGAAGCCTGGAGAACTATTCCTGAAGACTACTTAAAGAAATGACAAGAAAGCTGCCTAAGAGAGTTCAGGCTGTGTTGAATACACGCACACACACACACACACACACACACACACACACATGCACATTTACACTCCTTGCTGTGTGGACACCAGCATCTTTATTTTTATTTATTTATTTTTGTAATATGTAAAACAAGTTGCTTATTTACCAAAACTAAGGTCCATATTGTTCATATCAAATTATCAACTTTTAAGCTCCGAGGTCTTGGTGTAGTTAGGTCCTGATGTGTTGATGTCGTTGCAGTGTCTCCGCAGCATGGAGCGCACCGGCAGCATACAGTTGGACATCCCAGACTTCAGTAACTCAGTTCTGTCTCACCTGAACCAGCTGCGTGTTCAAGGCCGTCTCTGCGACATCGTGGTCAATGTTCAGGGCCAGAGCTTTCGTGCACACAAGGTGGTACTAGCTGCCAGCTCGCCATATTTCCGGGACCACATGTCTCTGAGCCAGATGAGCACTGTGTCTCTGACGGTGATCCGTAATCCATCAGTGTTCGAGCAGCTGCTGTCCTTCTGCTACACAGGTCGCCTCTGCCTGCAGCTTGCAGACATCATCAGCTACCTGACAGCTGCCAGCTTCCTGCAGATGCAGCACATTATCGACCGCTGCACCCAAATCCTTGAGGGCATCCACCTGAAGATCAGCCTGGCTGACCTGGATGAAGAGTCCAGGGATGAGGAAGTGGCGCGGGGCTCCAGGAGTAGCAGGACGTTGGAGGCGGTGGTGCGAGGAGGGGGTCATCACAGTGGTCTGCGGCTGCTTGGCTCACGAGGAGGAGCGGAGGTGTGCGAAGCTGTCAGTCCAGCAGAGGAGCCACTTAGTCCAGCGCCAACAGTGGAGCACAGTGGGCTCGAAGGGCCAGGGACCACCAGCGGCAGAGTAGGCAAAGAACCGATACTACGCATCAACCGGGCCGGTCAGTGGTACGTGGAGACAAGCAGTGAACCGGAGAGGACTGGCAGCGCTGAGGAGGGCAGCATGGACGGAATCAGGATCAAGACAGAGAGGATGGAGGAGTGGATTGGAGCAGGAGAACACCAGGAGGAAGGAGGACCGATGGAGGAGGGAGCCACCGTGATGATCGACACATCAGGACGCAGCACACTGGTGGCTGGGCCAGTAGGAGCGCTGGGGGCCCGTAGTGTCCAGCCATCCTCCAGCTTCAGCGAGACAGACAGGTGAGTCACGGTGATGACACTCCTCCATGGGTCACTAATTGGTTTGAAGACACTTGATGATGTGGGGTTTTTGTTTTTGTTTTGTTTTTTTGTTTGTTTGTTTGTTATTTTTACTGTCAGGTTTAGTCCCACCGGCAGCGTGGTCGTCCTCAATGAGCGTCAGAGAGCAAAGAGCGAGTCTCCTAGCAGGGCAGATGAGTTGCGACAGCCAAGCTCACAGGTATAAACACAAACTTCCAGGAGTGACTGGCCCTTGACTGACTTTTTTTTTTTGTTTGTTATTTTGGCAGACAACCGAAATTAAATAATAGTGATGCATCAATCCAATATTTAGACTGAATATTGATCTGATTGTGACTCAAATGACTAGATCAAGTATGGATATAAGAGGGTGACCTATTCAGTTCTATGTTTCAGACACCATGTGTCACCAGCAGTGTACTGATTGCTAGCATGGGTAGGAAGCATGGAGAAAGATACAGGAAAGGGTCAGCAGTCTGGAGGTATTTTAGGCTTTGTCACGCTCTCTTGCCCTCTCACATTTCCTCGCCCCCCCATGTTAGGTTTGACACCTTGTTTGGAATGTTTTATTGTATTCATGGTAACATGAGGAGGTGAGGTGGACACAGTGAAAGTGAGAGGAGTGAAAAGAGAAAACTAATGTGGCCATAGTGTGGCTTTTTAAAAAAAAATTTTCAGTTTATTTATCTGGGTCCTGTTATTTAACTAATAAATACAACTTCATTAAATTTATATACTAATGTGTGAGAATTTTATTTTGCAAAGTAAGGAAAGCAGTGTTAAGTCAAGTCTGATGTTGCCTTGCAGTTTCTAACAGTTGAGGAATATAGCTTATTAATTTAAGATTTTTATCACATTGTTCTTGGTGTTGGTGATAAATCTGTAATGGGGTTGAAAAAGATAGAATAGTGTATCCGTAGAAAAAAAAAATTAAAGTGTGGAGGATTCAGTCCTTTTAACACTTTTTTCCAAATCTCCCTCAAGTGTTTAGGTACCCCAACAATCCCCAGTCAAGACCACAGGATCCCTAAAGCCCTTTCAGTAACCACTAGGACTTCCTAAAGGGCCTTAAAACCTCCTCAATAAACCTTCAGTTTTTTAGAGGACCTCTAGCATGGCCTCAGTTACAATTACCAATTTCTATAAGACCCATAGGGTCTATTTAGTGATTTTCATCATAAAGGATACCTAGAACCTTCCTGTAGATGTTCAACAGCCTAAGAAAAAAGCACTCAGATATTTTTGTGTACTCTCTTAATAACCACTAAAATCGCTTAAAGGACTCGTAGACTTTTTTGGACCCGCTGAATAATCATTATAACTTATCAAAGAACTTGCAGAACATTTTGAATGTCCTTATTGTACACTAATACCAAAAAATTAAGAGAACACTTACATATCAGATCTTGATGAACAAAATATTCAAGTTGAAAATCTTAACTGATTTTAGATTGTCATAAATGACATAACAACTGCCAGTGTAAATAAAAAATGATCAACTCTTTGAGGGCTGGATTCATCAGAAATGAAAGATAAAAATTAAAATCACAGGCTAATCCAGCTTGTGTCATAATATGGTTCAGTAGTGTGTATGGCCCCCATGTGTCTGTACGCACTCCCAACAACATCTGGACTTTCTCCTGATGAGATGGTGTCCTCAACGGTGTCCTGGTGGATGTCCTCCCAGACCTGAATTAGGGCATCAGTAACCTCCTAGACAGTCTGAGGTGCACTTTGGCAGCAATACATGATGTTCCAGAGGTTCTCCGTTGGATTGAGTTATAGGGAACATGAGGGCCACTCATTGGCATCAATGCCTTTGTCATCCAGGAACTGCCTACACACTCTGGCCACATGAGGCCAGGCATTGTCCTGTACTTGGATTGACCCAGGACCCACTGCACCAGCATAAGGTCTGATGATAGGTGTGAGGATTTCATCCCTGTACCTAACAGCAGTCAGGGTACTGTTGGCTAGCACGAGGTCTGGGTGACCCTCCCTGGGCCATCACTGGCCCACTGCCAGACCTGTTTATGCTGAATGATGTTGCAGGCAGCATAACATTCTCTAAGACTCTTTCACATCTCTCACGTGTTCTCAATGTGAACCTGGTCTCATCTGTGAAGACAATGGGGTCCCAGTGGTGGATCTGCAAGTTCTGGTGTTCTCTGGCAAATGCCAATTGAGCTACACAGTGCTGGGCTGTGAGCACAGGTCCCACTAAAGAACATCAGGCCATCATGCCACCCTCATGGAGCCACTCCATGTGTTAGATCCCAGCTGACCCCTGTGCAGGAGGTTCTGGACCAGCTCTCCATTTAAAGGGTCCAAGTCTCTGTTCCCAAAGGGCATTACCCTAATAGGAATTATTAGAAACTGGTTTAAACTGGTGGCGGGGGGACTTTCCTAGCTGTCTACCTACATCCAAATCCTTAGTGTGCTTCCTGTAGTAATCCTCCTAACCAAGTAGTCCCACTGATCAGGTACAGTTACCAGCCACACTTGTTAACGACAGCTCTCCCCCTTAATGACCTTTGCACTTGGTGAATTGCTTGGTTTTTACTTTAGTGGGCAGGAAAATAGGGTCCAAGGATCTTTTATTTTTAAAGGCTAGAACAACCTGTTAGAACCATTAAAAAGATGTAATAATTATACACAAGTCTTAACCGTTACTGTTAAACAAAGAATCCAAAAAGTCCATCTTTACAATTTAGTTTTTAATTGCCAATTTCAATATTTATTTAAACGTTTAGCATCCATTTTCTTCCACTTATCCTATTCAGGATCCAGCTCCCCTGCAGATTTGAACCCAGGACCTTCTTGCTGTATGGCAACAGTGCTAACCACCGCACCACCATGCTGTCCAAGTAATCAAATCGTGAGAATCAATTCATTTAAATCACGTCATAAATCACTAAAATTAATCGTAAGAACTGAAGCTTCATGTCTACTACTCATTTTGGGAGAGCGGGAAGACCGAGACTTGCATGGCCAGTGCAGTTTTCTATTCCCATACCGGCTAGGAGCAGATCCAAAGGGGAAGTAGTAATTCTATACAAAATCACAAAATCCCCAGAATAGAATCCAATCTCCAGTACGGTAGAGTGAGCAGAGAAGAAAAGTTTTATACCTCTAATATCCAGATCACAGCTTTTTAACAATGAATGATTCCTCCAAGACTTCTTATTTTCTAATCCAACTGCGAACCTTTGGTATAAACCTTTGCTCAGAATGATCCATCACCACGATATATCGGAATCAAATCAGGAGGCTCAGGAGGTAGAGCGAGTTGTCTACTAATCGGAAGGTCAGTGGTTCGATCCCTGGCTCCCCTAGTCTGCATGCCGAAGTATCCTTGGGCAAGATACTGAACCCCACGTTGCCCCCGATGCATTCATCAGAGTGTGAGTGTGTGTGAATGTTAGTAAGCACTTAAGTGTAGATAAAAGTGCTGTATGAATGTATGTGTGACTGGGTGAATGTGGCATGTAGTATAAAGTGCTTTGAGTACACAAAACTGAGTAGAAAAGCACTATATAAGTACCAGTCCATTTACCATCTCTGTATACCTTCTTATAAACTCCTGCTGCTCATCTGTATATGTCTGCTGTTTAGCCACTCCAATTTCCCATTTCTCACTGCAGCTCCTGATTCATCATGACATTGCATTTATTTCATTATAGAATCATTATTTTTACTCATTTTATTAGATCTGTTAATTTTAAATATTGGATTTCAGACAATATTAGCATTAGCACAGTCTCTCACACACACACGCATGAACTCTGTATTTTTATAAGTTTTTTTATAAGTATTCTAGTCCCTTCTTTAGACAGTCCCAGTTAGATGAGGCCTCGGGGTCTCAGCCTCTTTGACACCCCCTCCTTGAAATCACCAGTTGCCTCTCTAAGGTGCATAGCGGTGGGTGTCCTCATTTTCTTCTACTTAAAGGGTAAAGATGTCCCCTTCCACTGGTGACAACCATGGAGGCTTGGGTGTCAGCTGATATTCCCATTGATCCAGCATTTTATCCATACAGGGTATATCCATCACTGATGATTGCAATATTGGCTCGAGTATTGGTGGAAGAGTCTGTGCTATATCAAGTTGTGTTTCCATAGCCTGAGAGATTTCTTGGCTGTCATCCCCAGGGGTGGCATGTGCTGTGTCCAGCTGGTCTGGTGGTGAAGTCACAGGTGCTGGATGGACTTGTAGATGGTTCTGGGGCACCCTTGGTCTGATTGATGTCCTCAGGTGTTGAAAGGCCCACTTCCATCAGATGTAAGACCAGATCAGCCACTCAGTTTAAGTTGCATTATCTCGAGTAGACATCCCAGATTCAGCTGTTGGGGACTCACGCGTGATAGGGTGGTAGCCGTGGTCTGACTGCAACAAACCTCCCACTGGCGTGGTGGTAACATGCTGCCCATTTTGATATTCCCACAACTTCACAAATGCTAGGCAGTAGACTCAATTAGCATACCACATGGCCACAGATGTAGCACACCATCCTGCTGCAGCTGAATTCCACAAAGGTTTGGCTGTGGATTCCAACTTCAGGCAGGTAATCATAGGTACCACTGGTACAAAAAAATAATCTTTATGGCAGAAGATCCCCTGGGCAGAGTGGATGACAAATTGACATTCATAGCAATCCAGACACCATAAGGCTAGAATTACACCCCAGAGATACTTAGCACATTGTGGGTCAGCTCCACACTTTGTGTCCTGCTCCGTCCTGTAATTATAACAGAGTTTCTTTCATTGAGTTCCAAAAAGCATAAGCATGCAAATGTCTAGACCTCTTGCTTGTATTGTATTTCTCTTGCTTGAGAAATTTCGGGAGCACCTTTAGGCAGTGGCTGCCAGGCTTAGAACAGTGGTATTCCCTGGGCTTGTAGTAGCTTCTTTCTTTGGGAAGAATTCCCAAATTTCTTGAATGCACCATAGGGTTGCCTCTCTAGTGTTCCTGTTGTTAATTTCATTTGCACCAAAGCAGGTAAAATTGATTCACAATGACTTATGCTATATCCCTGTAGTGTAACTCATTGTGTCTTATACTGTGATGATCAAGTGTTTCTTTCATTTTTTGAGCAGTGTTTTTCCCAGGAGAAAATTCCTGATGGCAGTTTTTTTTTGGTCAAAGTATTGAGGTTTGGTACAGTGCCTTGAAAAAGTATTCATACCCCTTGAACTTCTCCACACTTTGTCACATTATAACCATAAACTTAAATGTATTTTATTGGGGTTTTATGTGACAGACCAACACAAAGTAGCACATAATTGTGAAGTGGAAGGAAAATGATACATGGTCTTCAAAATATTTTACAAATAAATATCTGAAAAGTGTGGTGTGCATTAGTATTCAGCCCCCCTGAGTCAATACTTTGTTGAACCACCTATCGCTGTAATTACAGCTGCAAGTCTTTTGGGGTATGTCTCTACCAGCTTTGCATATATAGAGACTGCAATTTTTGCCCATTGTTCTTTGCAAAATAGCTCCAGATTAGTCAGATTGGATGGAGAACATCTGTGAACAGCAATGTTCAAGTCTTGCCACAGATTCTCAATAGAATTTAGATCTGGACTTTGACTGGGCCATTCTAACACATGAATATGCTTTGATCTAAACCGTTTCATTGTAGATCTGGCTGTATGTTTAGGGTCGTTGTTCTGCTGGAAGGTGAACCTCCGCCCCAGTCTCAAGTCTTTTACAGGTTTTCTTCCAGGATTGCCCTGTATTTAGCTCCATCTATCTTCTCATCAACTCTGACCAGCTTCCCTGTCCCTGCTGAAGAAAAGCATCCCCACAGCATGATGCCCCCATGTTTCACAGTGGGATTGTGTGTTCAGGTTGATATGCAGTGTTAGTGATAGTGTTAGTGATATGCATATTTGCTGTGTCCCCTACATGGCTTGTGGCAAACTGCAAATGGGACTTCTTATGGCTTTCATTCAACAATGGCTTTCTTCTTGCCACTTAAATTCCATTTAAAAAAAAAAAAACAGATTTGTGGAGTCTAACAGTTGTCTTGTGGACAGATTCTCCCACCTGAGCTGTGGATCTCTGCAGCTCCTCCAGAGTTACCATGGGCCTCTTGGCTGCTTCTCTGATTAATGCTCTCCTTGCCCGGCCTGTCAGATTAGGTGGACGGCCATGTCTTGGTGGGTT
>VUQI01061617.1:3151-27576 GCA_015106735.1 Paratilapia polleni
TGTGTGAATCTGAGTAGAGAGTACAGCCCTGTACACTTCACAGCTCATCCTGCTGCTTCTGTCAGCAGTCACATCATCAATAAACACAGTGACCCGGTTCCTCTGGCAGCCATACATGCCCATACCATAACATTACCTCCACCCTGTCTGACAGATGATGTGGTTGCTTCAGATCACGAGCTGTTTCTCTTTCTCCAGACTTTTCTCTTCCATCATTCTGCTACAAGTTCATCTTGGTTTCATCTGTCCAAAGATTTATCTCAGACCTGTTTTCTGGTAAAGTCTAATCTGACCTTCCTGTTCCTGAGTGTAACCAGTGGTTTGCACTTTGTTGTATTTCTATTCATGAAGGTGTCTCCTGACTGCAGACTCTGACAGTGATCCTCCTGCAGAGCGTTCCTGTCATGCAACAGCTGTGTGGCAGGCAGGAGGAGGACCCAAACGCAGGACTCGCAGACAAAACTGAACTCAAAAAACAGCTTTATTGCTGTAATCTTACCGAGAAACAAAGTTCAACTGAAAACGGAGCAGGTACATGGAATCCAAACTTAGAATACTGACACGGAAACAGGAGAACACACAACCACGATGGCTGATCCGACGGAGGACAAAGGGAGACTGAGACAATAAATACACACACCAGGGAATCAGGGGGATAGGGAACAGCAGGGTGGAACACATCAGGGATAACGAGACCAGGGAAACCAAGCTAAACTGAATACCACACACAGAACCACAGACTCTAAGAATACAAAAAACATCAAACACAGACACGGAGACTCAAGCAACATGGGGAACACGGGAGGGCTGGAAAACAGGAACTCAGGGAAATAATCATAACAGAAGCTTGAGGACCACTAATAAAACTCTATGTATCATATTAAAATTAAATGTAACTATATGCACAAGGAATCCTGGGGAAGTGAAGAATATAAACCACAATAATCAATAGACTAGAGAAACAAGACAGACTTCAAATAACCAAACAGAATGTTAAATACAAAAAACTCAAAACCCTGGGTCCAAGACCCAGGGACCATGACAGAAGCAACGTTATAAAGAAAAGTGGGCCAAAATTCCCCCACAATGATGTGAGAGACATACAATAATACAGAAAATAATTACCTCAAGTTATTGCTGCTAAAGGTGGTTCTACAAGCTACTGAATCATGGGGTGTACAACGTTTTCACAGGACTGCATGGAGTCCTGTGAAAACTGTGAAAGTCCTGTGAAAACGTTGTTTTTCACAGGACTGTAACTGAAGAACTGCTTTAATCTGCTGTTTTTTTTTGTTTTTTGTTTTTTTTTTTTGTTCTTTTTTAAAAGCACTTTCTGTCACGTCAGAACAGGCTGACTATTAAAAATAAACATTTAGTCAGTCAGCTTTTTACAATGACAGAATATAGGAATTTCTTTTGTAGAAAACATTGGGTATGATTTTCAGGTCATTTGCAGCCCATTGCCCTCATACAGATGACACAGATGAAAAATAGCACTGAGGGTAAACATCATTTTTATATACCGAATAACTATTTTGCAAAGCGGTGAAGCAAGCAAGGAAAACAAGAAAAATTCTGAACCTTACTTAATAAATAGTACAAAGTTTTAGCAATAAAATATACTTATAGAGTACCTAAAGTAAAAGTACTCATTATGCAGAGTGCCTCTTTTCTGAATCATTTACATTATTTTAGTGGCTCATAATTATTGATTCATTAATGTGTAGCCAATATCACTTTAATGCTACAGCTGGCAATAATTTTAGTTACTTCCATAATGTTGGTTAGCAGTATTTATCTATAATAAGAATCTGCAAAAAAAAGAAATATCTAAAGCTTTAAAAGAAATGGTAGGCCACACCCGCCCATCCAATTGTAGTGGACAACTTTGTTTGGTCAGCTTTCCAACTATTTACATCGTCATTTATGAATTTCTAATTTGTAGCTTACAATTAGCTAATTATTAGCTAATTATTTTCAGGCCAGCTATGGCCACCATTCAGTGAGTGAAAGACTTTGGAGTGAAAGTGGAGTGAAAGACTTTAAAAAAGGTTTCTTTTTGTTCTTGATAATATGATATAAATTTCATTGTTATTTATAAAAATGGTTGATAGTTGGTTTGTTGTATTATTATTTTTCAAATAATTATTTACTGTTGTTTGTTGAAACATCCCTTTGTGTCTTTTAGGTTAGCCCTATATATAGTATCATGGGTCAGTTTTTCATGCAGCTCATTTATGTTTAGTGTTGTGATTTTGTTCAGTTGACCTAAAATACAAGAATTTACTTTTTGGACCTTTTTCTTTGTGCCTTATTCTTTGGTCTCTAACATATATAAAAAGTAACTTGTTTCTCATGTAAAGAAATTATACTGAAGACAATAAGATGAAGAAATGGGGTCCTTGCATGGAAAGTGATAAATGTAATAAATTGTTGACATTATCACGTTAAACTGTGTCACTTTTGTTGTTTTATTTAGCTGCAAACTCAAATTACAGATTTATGAGGTTTCAGGTGTCTTAAGCTCCCCTCATTTTTCTGTCATCTTTCTTCTTCTCTCTGTCAAAATACAGGCAGTTAATGCCTCCCTAAAAGTACTTAACAATACAGCTGACAGTGAAAATCTTGCATAGAGTCACAGAGAGCCCTCTGAAGTGCATTCAGTAGTGAATAGCCTGACAGTGTTTCATTTATATTTAACCTTAACTTTATCTACAGTGCATGTACAAACAAGGTGAGTATAAAGAACCATACATGCCAAACATTATAAAGCATTTCATAAATGGATGTTCATTTGGACAATTAAAATATATAATAAAATATCTTTTTTTTTTAAAGTATGAAAGAATCAATAAACAAAACAAATTCATCATTAGTTAATGAATTTAAAAACAAAAACAAAAAAAAACCAAACAAACAAACAAAAAAAAAACAACTTATAACAACAAACAATAACAGCCAGTAAGTATTTGATTTAGAATTTAAAATAGATTAATTCATATCCAAAAAGTGATGAATTTAAAAATGTAGATTCAAACAGAAATAAATACACTCTGCTATAATGATATTTGCTATAGTTTTTAGTACATTTTGCTAACATTTATGTAATTCTGTTTATTTTGCCTTGTTAACTATTTCCACTACATAATAGAGAGACCAGTTTTTTTTCTATTAGAGACATCAGTTCAGTGTGCTGATGCGGCAATGTCTTATGTCTGTAAATCATTAGAACATTTTACATTAATGGTTAATATTGTCAGTGATTTGTGACAGAAGCACAAAATCCATGCAGGATAAAATCACTTTACAGGTCTGTATTAGTACTATTTGATTTCAGAACATTTTTCTGATGTCTCTGTAGAAACACAAGCGAAAACTGTGTTGTTTTCCAGAATCACTCCCAGATTTCCGATTGTTGATATTATCTGAGGAGGAGGCTTAGTTGAAAAAAATATCATCTTAGAAATGCTCACATATCTGGGTGGATGATAGGCTTTCTCTTAGCATATATATTGATCAACTAGTACCAAATTAAATTTTTATAGTAAAGATTTTGTGTCTCCCTTCGAAAGTTCATCATAAATAAATCTGTAGCTGAAGAGTGCAGTTTCTGCCCTTAAGTTGGACTTAAATGAATGTTAAACAAATGCATTTGAAATAGAATCAAATAAATAAAAGTATATGATGAAGTACAACCTTGAGCTTTATTATGAAACTATAAAAAAAATATGTTACATGACTTTGAAAAAATAAAAACATTTTTTTTTTTTTAATTCTTGGAATTCCGAGAAAAAAAGTCAGAATTCTGACTTTTTTCCTCAGAATTCTGAGATTTTTACTACACAATATAATCTCTCATTTCAAAACTTTCAGATCTTTTGAAGTCGTAAAGACCTTAAGCTGTACCTCATGAATTACTATGTAACAAAAAAAAAAATCCTTGATGTAGTCACTTTCCAGCAGCAAAAAGAAAAAAAAAACACTTCTGAGAAATTTTATGTACAATAAGACTTCCTTGTTGACCATGTAACACAGGCGATGTTTACATGGACCCTAATATTTGGTTTAATAGAAGAAGATAATGTGCACTGCATTATGAGAGTGGAAATGACTGGCATTTATATAACATCGCTCTACTTTGTGTCTACTAAAGTAGCAAAACATTGCTGGAATCACTGAACATCCTGAATCTGTGGTCAAACAAACAGAATGGCACATCCATCCTCTGCTTTCTTCTGCATCTTTCTGTTTTCTGTTGTCTTGTTCCTGCCCTTCCACCACACATCCTTATTCCTCTTCCATGGGCTGCTGTCCCCTAAAAACTTGGGCAGCTCCTCCATGCTCTACATAAATATGTTTTACAATACTCTTATTAGCGAGTTGCACCTGCTGGCTCGGCAGTTGTGAGAATGATGGACTGTTCCGTATGTGATGGCTTACACAATTAAATAATGCTAACATGTTTTAAAGAGTAAAATTATTTAACTGTTAATAAATTGATTTTGATTGCAAAGACATACACAACCAAAAATCCTTCCATTTGTAGACCAGTGTCAAACATGTGGCCCAGGGGCTAGAACTGGCCCACGTGGGCCACTAGGGGGCTTTGGAAAATGTGAAAATCTTCAGTTTTTCTGATAAAATGCACTGCTCTTCCTGGTGAGGTGATGCCAGCACTACTACATATGACTGAAAATGTACAGAAAGTATTTCTAGATCTCAGTAAATTGTTTAAATCACAAAGAGTAAAAGTTTAATAGTTTTTTTAGTTTCAAATTACTCTATATGTTAAGGTTTTGTGCTTTTGTAATCCACATGTAATCAGACATATAGCTGAAATAACTTTTATTAAGACATCTCACTCTGTTCACCACCTGTTTTATACTGGGTAGTTACTGTTTTTAGAATGTACTTGTACTACTTCTCTTCAGAGAGCAGCTGTAGCTCAGCAGGTTTAGCAGGTCATCTGCCAATTGGCAGGGCGGTGGTTCAATCACCGGCTCCTCCAGTCCATAAGTGGAAATGCCCTCAGGCAAGATACTAAACCCCAAGTTGCCCCTGACGCATCCATTAGAGTGTGTGTGCAATAGAATAGAATAAAATCTCTGTATGAATAGGTTAACATAGTCCTACAGTAAAACAAGCCTGTGTTTGTCTTGCATGCCCCACTCCAGTAGCTGTAAAGGAAATATGATCTATTTTGCTAACAAAAAGTTACACAACCAAAGCTTGTTGAAATTGTAGACCAGGGACATTAGAGATGTGGCCCTGCCATCAGAAGCAGACACCCAAAGTAAATTTGGGCCTCTGGATGGCTTTGCGAAGTCTGAAAAGTGCAGTGAAGTCGTCAATATCTTTTTTTTTTTTTCTTTTTTAACAATAAAACACATTGCTGTTCCCGATGAGGAGGCGTCAGGAACAGTGTGAAAATGCATTGAAAGTATCTCTAGAGCTCAATAAGTTATTTAAATCATAGAGAGTAAAGTTGTACAGTTGCTTAGTTCCAAAAGTGCTGCATGTGAAGGTTTTGTGCTTTTGTAGATTCTCTGTGATCTGTAATGTACATATAATGTACCTATTTTCTCCTTTAGACAATTGTGTCATTTCTCCAAATTTCCTAAAAGAATGACAAATGCTCTTCCTGATGAGCATATGTAACAAACGGTTATGATAACTTCAACTTTCATTTAAGAAATGAGCCAAAACAGCTGAACAAACTGTACTGTAACTATAGTTGCTCTTTTTCTTTACAAATGGAAGGAATTCAGTGTCAGTGAAAATAATCAGGTCAAAGTGTTAAAATCAAAGTGTGTTGTCTTTCAGACAAATCACTCAACATCTTTAACACCCTCATTCACATGATGCCAAAGGAACTTTGGCAATAATTTAGATGACAATGACTTATTCGTTAACACAAAAAAATTCCTTTGGACACATTAATTCAAGGTTCATGTTGCAGCCTTTTGTGTGTTATCTATAGTGTCTTGCTCCATGTACAACTGTTTTGAGACCCTCAGCTCTTCAGGGTTGAAAACTTCAACTTGTGAGAAAAGTACCAAAGTGATTGAGGAAAAACTGTAACGCACAAACTGCAGTGCTCACTGCACTTTGACTTCATGCCAGACACTACCTATAGACACCTGTGCTCCTCCCCAAAGGATGACTGGTCTCCATTCCCGTTAACATTAGACACTAGGGTGCCCGCGATTTGTACCCACTGCAACAAAGGCCAAAGTGTTCTCACTCTGCCCAGGAGACTAATAACACTGCAGCAGGATCTCTTCTAGCTTAATGACTCGGGACACGCTCTGCTTGCCCTGCACTAGCCGGGTCGCTGATCCACCCCCCCAAAACTGCCCCTCTTCTGTATTTGCTCCCATCTAAAGCTACAGTATTGTTTTTTGAGCCTCTTTAGACGCCCTCCTGACTGCGTAAGCACCCCAGAGTTGGACACACCCACACTAAATACGCACGCTTGTGTATGTTAAGAGAACTTTATGGTTCTCTTTTCTTGTTTTGTTAATAAGCAGCAGTGGAGGGCCTTGAAATGTCTGGATTTTATTTGCATCATTTGAACATCATTTGCAAATAACAAAATTCAAAATAAAAGAGGCTCGTTAAGAAGTAAGTGCAAACGAAACGGACGGTGCTGCTTTTGTTTAAATTAAGCGGTCAAGGTGACAGAAAAAAGGGCCGGATGAGGACTAGATTTGCAGAGGTGTGGGGAGTGTGTGGATGCCACAGTGATCCACTAGACTGACGTCTCTCCGGTAGCGCAGAAGAAGACCGCAGCCCGGTTATTTCACAGACTTCAGTGCAGCCAGGCAGTCGACAGTTTCTCCCGCAGAGAGACAGAGAGAGAGGGAAGGAGGAAAAAAAAAAAAAAAAGAACTTCAGCAACGACAAGCTGTAGTTTTTCCAGCATGTTCAACCTTCGGAAATCACCGTTTAAACACGCTCGCCCAGCAACTGTTTGATTTTGCTGGTGTGCAGGATTTTTCCCCTTCTCCCGTTTGGAAAGATTCGTCTTTTTTTTCTCCGCTCCTTCGGCTGATGTAAAAAGGAAAAAAAAAAAAAACAACAACCCCCATTTACTCTGGAATGATGTGGACCTCTCATGATGCTGTTGGATTTGTTTTCTTAGCCGGATTTTGTGTTCAGTTCGGATTCTCTTTTGAAGGTAAGGACGGCGCATTTTCTTAACAAAAACACAGTGTTTGCGTGCGAGCGCGATCGTGTCTGGCTTTGCTGCCCTGCACCGGTGAGAGAAAGTGTAAAAGTGCGCAGCCTTGCTGGAGGAAAATGGGGGGGGAAAAGAGGCTGTTTTGGAGGGAATTTTTTTGAAGTGACTGAAAAAAGGGAGGAAAAACGATCTCAGGAGGAATGTTTCTCCTGAAGGCTATGACGAAAATAAAAAAAAATGCAACTGGTGATTGTTTGAGATCAAGTCGTTTCACGTCGCGTAGAGGAGAGCGGGGGGCTGCTTTTTTCTCCGCTTTTCCCCCCTTGCATATCTTTGATGGCATTGCTTGATGGGGAGATAAAACTTCTCTTAAAGGCTGCCTTTCATGAAAAGCTTTCAGCACCGCGGACAGCTGCAGCTGCATGCGTCTGTCCTCGGTCCTGAAACCCGACGCTCCAGATTCCGTGTGCCCTGCTTCGCGTAGCTGACCACTTTCAAAGTGTCTCCGTGCACTCTCGCCTCCTTTCGCCTTCAGTCACATCACCAATACAATCCTCTCAAGAGTCTGAACAGTGCGGGAGCTTGTTAGAAAGGATGTAAATGACGGCTTGGTGTCAAAAAGTTTACCATTTTTTATGTCACCACCACTCTACACAAGGCTACAGCCCCCTCTTTCGTCCCTTCAAACCAAACTCCTTTATGATTGTGTGTGTTTTTACCCTTTGGACCGAAAAGGAATAAGAGCAAGCACAAGAAAGCGCAGTTTATTTGAAATTTTAACACGGTTTCAAACAGCTCAACGACTGCTACAGAAAGACACACACATATGTATATATAATGGGAAATGGGGAGGGGGGGCTCGTGCCTGCTCCTAATTAAGTTTGTGAATAACGTACCCACGGTGCAGGCGTACGTTATGTAAATTCCAGATGAAGACGCGTCAGTATCTGTGACAGGGGAGGGAAGGAGGTAGGGAGGGAGGTAGGCGGGGGGGGCATCTTCTCCAATTAAAAACAAGAACGCACTTTTTATTAAATGCGTGCCTCAGTAACTCAGACGCTGTGGCCGTCCACGAGCAGGAGACTCAAGTGATTCTGTGCGTGTAGACAACGCACAAACTGCCCTCATCATTATTACCCAACCTCACTCCCCCTCCTCCTCCTCCTCCTCCTTCTCTCATCCGCAGGTCGCTTCACGGACCTGCCCTCCAACATGACCGTCAAAGAGGGCCAAAACATAGAAATGGCTTGCGCTTTCCAAAGCGGAACCGCCTCCGTGTATTTGGAGATCCAGTGGTGGTTTGTGAAAGCGCCGGAGCCGAGTGACAGCGAGGAGGACGTCGATGCTCAAGAGGTACACGGGAATCTCTCTCTCTCTCTCTCTCTCTCGCTCTCTGTTTCTGCCCTTTCCCCGTCAAGAGCTGTACGAGTTTTGCTTCAAGCACTCCCACTCATAAAGGAAATAAGGGCATGCAACTTGTATCCCCGCTACTCCGCACAAGCACCTTATGTCATCAAGCCTCGTGCTTCTGTAGCAGCCCCACCAGGCAAGGTCGGGCACTCACGCCAGAACTTTACATTGATCTATTTTCTTATATGGAACAACGTGTTGTGACCTTCAGATACCCCCAGCTGCTGCCTTGAAGTGATCAAAACTTTACTGATAGTTGAACCACAGTTGGGATTCCATCCACACGGATTCATGATTTAGACTTTTTTAATTTCCATAACTTTTCTCTTAAGATTTCATATGTGTGGTTTTAAGTTTTTATATTCAGTTTGACTACTTGGGCTTCTAACTTTCCCCTGAAACAGTTAAAAAAAAAAAATCCTTCCACACTCTGAGCAGGAAGCAGCCCCATCAAGAAGAAAAATAAGAGCATTAATCATAGAGAAGTGTGGAGGGGGAAAAAAGGGAAAAATTAGCTCGTTCTGGATATTAATTACATGATAAATGAAGTAAATGAGCCTGACTATTCATGGATGGATAAAAAGTGGCTGAATCAATACAGCCAAAGCATATTCCTGCACGTTGCCTCATTTAACAGCGCATTGGAGGCACTTTGGCATTTTGTTATGTATTGCTGCTGCATTACTGCTGGTTATGACAGCAAATAATGATCGGCTGCTTAGTGGATGAGAGTGTTTACTGCATTCAAATGGATGGAAATGACTTGCTTACATATTGTGCGGCGAGTAGCTGCGTTTCATGATGTGCAAGGCCTGTTGTATTGTCATGACAGACATCAAACGGTGCTCCGTCTATTTCTGTGACAAAGAGGAAGAGAGAGATGTGTGTGACGGGGGGTAGCTGGATATCCATGTGGCTTTAATTATTGTTCCATTGTTGCCCGGCTCTCATAGCAGCGTCGGCCAGGCTTTGATGTGGGTTTGATCCCACGTGACTCTTGGATGTTGGGCTGAAGTGGCCTATTGATGCAGACATCACATTGTTACCCATATTTCTTATCAGGGACGGCTGTTTAAAATGAAAGCTGCTGTGTGTGTTTGTCCTGCGATGTTGGAGTTTGAATGGCTGTGTGTGTGTGTGTGTGTGTGTGTGTGTGTGTGTGTGTGTGTGTGAGTGGAGAACCTGGTTGGAAGCAGCTGGTCTCCTGGAAATTTAGAAGAAATGAGCACAATGTCTTAGAATGCAAATGTTTATGCAAATCCAAGCTGCATGCATGAAAAGTAAGAGTTGTTGGATGCTTGAAAGGATGACATGAAAAGAGTCGAGAAAACAGACAGCAGCTCAGCGCTGAAATAGTGCAGAGGAAGGATGGGTGGGCGGATACTTTATCTTCAACTCTTAACGACCCAGGTTCAGTTCTCAGCTGTACAAATAATCTACTGTGAGTTCTTTTCAAAGATAGAGTACTTCTTAGTCAATTCTTTGGAATATTTATAAGACAAAAACATAAACACTAATATACAACCATAGAGAGACATGGTTGTATATTAGTAATATATAGCCATGTCCCTCTATGGTTTGCCTTATGTCATCCATTAGTTATTTTTTTGTCATAAAAAAGCATAATTTATAGTAGTTTTACCATAACGGTAAGGACACACATACACACACACACACACACACACACACATATATATACAGTATATACACTATATGGACAAAAGTATTGGGCCACAACTCTTAATCTTTGAATTCGGGTGTTTTCAGTCCCATTGCCACAGGTGTATAAAATCAAACACCGAGCCATGCAGTCTGCCTTTAGAATGGGTCATTCTAAAGAACTCACTGAATTTGAGTGTGGTGCTGTAATAGGATGCTACCGCTGCAACAAGTCTGTGTAATTTGTTACCCTCTGGATAATCCACCATCAGCTGTATGTAGTACTATTGCAAAGTGGAAGCACTTAGGAATCACAGCAACTCAGCCACAATGTGGCAGACCAAGTAGAGTCACAGAGCGGGGTCACCGAGTGCTGAGGCGCACAGTGTGTAAAAGTTGCCAATGCTCTGGCATTAACATCAGCACAAAAACTGTGCACAGAGAGCTTTGTGGTATGGGTTTCCATGGCTGAGCAGCTTCTGTAGGTGTAATGTGGATGTGGCCCAGTACTTTTGTCCATATAGCATGTATGACACTGCTCATTAAATTCCCTTACCAGTTTCAAATTCATTCCATTTGAAATGCTTTTCAAAACTTTGTTTCTTTTGGTTGCCAGGGTGACTCAGATGAGTCTTGAGAACTAATGTGCTGCAGGCAGGAAAAACATACCTCCTAAATACATTAGTTTGAAAGATGTGTGGACTGTAGCAAAAAACTGGGATAATTCATGCTCTTGTACACAAACAAATACATTGCTTTTTTGTGACGGTTTTGCATTTTGCCACATGAGACCGGTCTACAGGATAATGTTGTTCCACAATGGTGTGTTGTTGTTTGAAGGTAATTTTGTACCATTGTAGCACTGGGGAGCAGCCTTTAGGAGTGAATGTGTCAAAGAGCATAAACATATTTGAGCACATGTACACAAACAATCTGTCAAGTCAAACCATTATAACCCTCTTCAAAATCAGATAGTGAGTCACATTTCAGTGTTTGATCTTTTATGCTTTATTTAAATACATGGTTTCAGTTAGCGGATGTGTGTTCCCAGACATATTGTCATTATTTAATACAACCAACATTATCAGTTATTATAATACCTCAGGGATTCTAGAGATAAAAGAGATAAAAAAAAAAAAAAAAATAGGATGACTTTGTGAGTGTAAAAGTGGGTATGTTACCTAGAGGCAAAACTGCAGAGGGGCAGTATCAAGTATCCGTACTAATATACATTCAATAAATAAGTAGAAAGGGGATTCAGGCAGACATGTTAGATGCTGAAAAATGTAACATACATCCACAAATTTATGTATGATTTAACAGTAACACTCAGTTCTTCTGAAGCGTTCCCTGGTCTGTTCAAGTAAGTGAGAAAAGGATTTCCTGGTTGCATCAGATATGTTTCCCATATGCAGCAGGATGTGGTAATGGGTCTTTATTCTAAAGCAGTAGAATTAATTTGTTAGAAAATGCTAAAATCTGATCATTTAGGTAATCATAGAAGCGTGGTTTTCTCTTTTTTCTTTTTTTGTTGTTCTGAAATGCAAGTTCTGATGCTACATAGACACGTCAGGAGTATTGAATTCGGGGTCATCAGATGATCTATAATCAACAAATAGGCTGTCCTTAGTGAGCCCACGAGGGACTATATATCCACAGGTTGTGTCCAAATGGTGCATTGCTTCACCGATCCCACTCCTGATTTTCAACCACTTCAGTTCTTTTTTCAGCAGTGCAGTTTCAGGATAGTGGCTTCTCTGCAGTGCAGTCTCTCTTTACTCCTTGAGAGTTCAATTGAAAGAGTGGCTAGCAAGCCCCCCAGATGCGAGCTTCAGCTGGCTCACAGCAGGATCTCCAGCCATTGCTCCAGCTCTCAGTGGCAAGCTCTGTGAGTTTGGTCCTTTTTTTTTTTTTTTTTCACTCACTGGCATCTTTGAGACGGTCCGCAGGAGACACTGAGTTCCAGAAGGACCACTTGCTCCATGTCTGAGTGCTGAGTTTGAGGAACTTTCTCAGGCCGACTCTGTGTTTCCACATCCATGTGATAGCAATGAGCCCATGTTGTGCCTTCTCCCCAACTCTGATGAAGGTGATGGACAGAGTGGATAGTCATCCCGAGCAGCACTGAAACACCACTGAGCAGAAATTGTGTACTGTGGTTTGAGATAAAGCTAGACCTGAACCTCACACATGAAGGGAAAACCTGAGGGTAGTTTTTTTTTTTTTCTAATTATGTAGTCAAATGAAGTTAAATGATGTACCAAAAAAGGGCCGAAAAACATTAAGAAAATTTGTCCGAAGCTCCCTGATGTTATTTAGTCTTTTCCCCTCTCCACCCTGGAGGTACCTGTGCCGAGACCAGCCTGTATCTGTCATTAAAACCCAACCAGCTGCCATTTTAAAAGGTGGCAGAACGATGCAAGAGTGGTGCATTCGGTGAAGAGCCCACCTAGTACTACCAGGACTAAAGTGGATGTGCGTCATTTGTGTTGCATCATATTTTGCACAGTTGCAGCTGAGAATTTTTAGAACACATTCACAACAAGAGTGACTCCTTTTTATAAGGATGTTATTTACTTCCTAATGTACACTTTTGATAGGCAGTAAAACCATCCATTTGTGCTTTGTTTTTCAGATCTCTTCTAACCTGGTGATGGGGACCTAAAGTCTTATTGTATTTCAAAGTTCAAAGCAGTGACAGATTGAATTTAAAGGCTGCTTTTTCAGGTGACTATTTGAAATAAAAATAGCCCAGGGGTTAAGATGCTTAATTTTGTGGAAAAATGTATAAAATTATAAAACAGGTTTAGAAGCTGTCAGCTGTGATCACACTGAAGAATAAACTTGTTTGGAAGTTTTATTATTCACTCCATTTTGTCAGTGGAGAAAGTGGCAGTATGGAAGTCTAAATATATATACTGCGCTGGCTTAATCGGGCGAACATGTTGTTTATCGATACATAAAACACCAGCACATACTGTCCCCTGTTCCTGCCATAATGAGAAACCACAGCTTGTTGCACAAAAATGTGCATCGTTAATTAAAAGAAAACTCCAGCTGAGGTTTAAATAACCAATTAGAGCCATATAACAAAGACATAAGCGCTTTGAAAACATTTTAAATGGACTGAAAACATTTCAGATTCTTACAAATTGCATCCTTACACAATCTCAGCCCAAGCCCATGATAACAGTGTCATCAAAATCTAAAATCATGACAGCTCTACTCTGAACCCTTTAAATCACTGTTTTAAAATTATTCAAAATATATAAATATGGATGTCAGTTTTCAAGCAATTGTTTGTTAACTCACAAAAAGACAAAAATCAAAGGAAAATATGGACTGCAGAGTAGATGTAGGAAGAGGTGAAGCATTGTGTGAGATTACCACTTCAGAAGGGGATAACTATGCCTGTTTTGTTCCACAGTTCCCCCTTAATATTAAGTCAATGTTCCATAGTAATAATACTTTATGCTATTGATCCTATCCTAAACAATTATTGCATGAGGGCAAAATTTGTCTCATAACAATAACAAATCCAAAAAAATAAAAACAAATAAGTAAATCTGATCATTTTGCACAGATTTGGTTGGATTTATGCTTGGCTGGGTTTTGGTAAAGACCATTAGGTGCAATTAACTGCTTGATATGGGAAAGGAAAGATAGTGGTTTGGGTTAAAAGAGATCAGTGTTGACTGTCAGATGGAAACAGGATGAAATGGTGCGTTTGATGGAGACTATTTTCAGCTATTAATCCACATTTGCTGCTCCACTGATTATTTCCAGCAGAGAATTCTCAATTAGAACATATATCTAGTTGTAGGTTTTTAGCATCATGACGAAGAAAGGAAAAAGCGTATGCCCAATTTGTTGCTGTTTTCACTCAATAGATTTTGTAATAAAGAAAAATAATATTCATGAAGTGCCTGTGCTCATTTCTTCTCCGAAATTCTCGGAGCCTGCCTTGGACACGGATTAGACAAAAGGGAAAAAGAAAACAAACATGTCAATACAGAGAGCGGCTGTTTGGCTTCAGCTTCCACAACAAGTGGTAAATGATTCTCCTCTCAGATTATAAATGACAAGCTGCCAGTTCATAATTATGCACAAACACAGACAGACAGAAACAAAATATTCACACCTCCATGACAAAGAGGAGTCATGCCGCTGACGGGATTCGCTACACTTGTGATGTTGTTGATTCAAGTCAAAGAGTAAAGATACACAGAGAGGAGGAGAGTGATGGCAGAGCACGAGTGGGAGCTAAACATTTGCTGTTACAGAACATGAGCAGATTGCTGTGGAAACACAGGGTCATCAGTCTATATGGTGCTTTGGCTGCGGTTCTCTAACTGAGGCTGTCTCGTCTGCCATTTCATCTGTGATTATGCGGCGTTGTTTTTGGCATGTTGGATTATAATCCAAAAAGGCTAAAGTGTAGCTCTCAAAGAATATAATTTGGTGCTCATTTATTTGAATGGATATGAGGATGTGAGCTTTTATGTTAAGAGCAAGGGGAAAGTAGTTTACTGACGGTCTTGTGAGGCGCTTCTGTCATTTAAAAAGAGGGAAGTGCCACAGCAGAGTGAATTTTTATTTCAATTTTCAGTGCAGGGCACATTTTAGAAATCAGCTGTCCAAGATGACCATAATGAGCTGGAGAGTAAGTACATAAGTAAGGAAAGTTTATTTATAAAGTTCTTTTCACAGACGTGTAGTGGCAAAGTGCTGTAAAATAAAATAATAAAAACTAGGAATAATCACAATAAAATATAATAGAACATTAAAATACAGTTAATGGCAATACAAAAGCTGGTTAAAACACAGAACAAAGTAGAATAAAGGAAATCAGAGAACAGTTACTATCAAGAAGAACCTCAAGAGGACTGGTGTGAGAGGTGTAGTGCATCATGCTGATTCCTCTTTGCAGAACTGCAGAGATCCGGACCTGCACTGGCATTAACATCAGCACAAAAATTCTGTGAAGGGAGCTTCACACATGGCATGGGTTACCAAGCCTGAGCAGCACCTGTAGGTGGCCCAGTACTTTTGTCCAGCTCCTCATATTTGATTTGGCAGACTATTACTCTAGATGCCCTTCCTGACACAACCCCAAAGGGGATTTGTGTCTCCAGCTGGAATCAAACCAAAGACCTTTTGCTTGGTGAGCAAATGTGTAACCAACTACACTATGGAGCCACACATCAAGTTGCGATAATAGAGTTCAACAATTAAAAACACTGAGTTGGAAATAAGAAGAATATGGCCCCTTTAAAAAGGTTTAGGGAACCATGAACTTTGCAAAGGATGTGGATTTAATGGAGTGAGGATGTGGATGACCTTGTGTTGAACAGGTGGAAGCAGATTGTTGTTACCTCTTTGTTTCAGCTGGTTTCTTTTTGTTTGATTGTTTCTTACCATTGCTGTTTAAATAAGGATATTGTTTAAAAAAGAAAACAAAACAACAAAAAAAAATGTCTACAAGAATTTTTAGAGTTTAGTGACGTGTGTCAAAGCAGCATCCACTGGCATGCTAGGAAACTAGCATTGTCAACCAAAGACTGCATTGTAATGAGATGATCAGTGTTATTTATGTATGCTGCCGTGGCTTCCAACCTTTAGTTTAAGACCCATTAAATTGAAGATGTGTGTCTGTGTGACTCTGAGCCTCCCTTCTATGGATCCTACTTGTACACCGCTGAATTAATATGGCAAGTATGACATTGATAATTGCTGCTACATAGTTTTATTGTCTTGAAGTGTGAAAGGGAGGTGCTTGGGTTGATGGTGAGGCATAAAAAACATAAGAGCTTAAAACCAGATGGAGTTGCATGTCTAGAGTTCTTTTGAAGTTAATGTTGTTAGGTAAAGACTTTCAGTTAAACTATGCACACACTTACTGACGTGTTTGACGAAGACTACCGATATTCCCTTAGTATCTACCTTTACGAAGCACTTTGAGAAACAAATGACGGCATTGTAACCATTGCAAAAATAACCATTTCTCCTCTTAAGTTTTTCTTTATGCACAAAAGTAAACGCTGAAAATTTTCTATGCTTGAAGTGGCCCCATGAGGATTTTAATACATAGTTAATATGTACTATTATTTCACACTATGACAGCTGGGATGGGCTCCAGACCCCACGACCCTGAACTGGATGGGTGGCTAAGAAATGGATGGAAGGTTAATATGTGGTCTAAATTGCTTCAGCAGCTTATATTATGGATCTTAGACTTCTTGGCGATGCGTATCTCGGACTCTGTAGCTATTTTTCACCTGTTTGGCACGCCCAAATGTAAATCTTGTAACTGTAAGGCCAAAATATGCAAGAGAGTTGATTTCAAAGATAATATCAAGTTTCTAGAACTATTCTTGTTTACCATGTGGCTAAAATACAACCAGCAACTTGGTGAATGTGAATAGTTCGATGTGACTGTATCTTCTGTTCTTGTGCATATATAAAGATTGGATAACAAGTATATCTTTTGACTGGATCATATTTAATATGTTTCAGTCAACAATTTAAATACTTAAAAGAAATATGCTGCATGCCACTATAAAATGTTGCAGCAAATGAATGAATTAACTTGCAGGCTTTGTTTTTCTTTTTAGATTTCTGACTTCAGGCAGTCATTGCTTGCAAAGGATTTGCATCCAACTATTGAAAACAATGCTTATATTTCTAATTATGTTGGTTACTTTTGAGCCTCTGGAAATGGAAGCGCTATGTATAAATGGTTAATGCAATATTTTTGTTAAACCTCTCAAATTAAAGCCGAACGTCTACACTTAAATTACATTTTGATTGCTTCATTTCAAATCCATTGTGAAGGCACAAATTTAGAATATTGGATCCTTGTCTGAATACTGACTGAAAGGCTGCTGCTTTGACCTTCCTCATAGACATACAAAGCCTACCTGAAGGTTATGTCATGCATCGTGGACAGAGCCTCATTTCCATGTATTTGAATTTAAAAAAATACATTAGTGAATTTTCCTTTTAGTTTTAAACCCTAAATCCCTCTTATTCTGAAGAGGTGGATATAAATCTTTTCGGGCTTTGATCTCTCTTTTTTATCCAGCTAATCCGCCCACTGTTGTTTGCCATAAGATCAATTTATTGAGTAAATCTTTACCACCCCGTCCACTGGTAATTCTATTTGGCGTGGGATTATGTTTGGATAAAAGAGAGGAAAAGGGAGAAAAGCTGAGTTTTATCTGTGGAGGTAACTGTTCCGATCCTTTCAGCTAGTGCTCTGTGAGTTCTCAGCTATTTATTATTCCTGCAGAGGTTGGGAATAAATACATAAAAATAAAAACAGCTTAGAATCAATGTAATTCTTTCTGCATGTGGGTAGAAACATCTTTGCATATCTGGAATATCATAAAGGCTACACCTTGACAATATGAATTTCAAACCTGTGAGTAAAGGTTTAGAAAAAAATCTGAGATGATGCAGGAGACTTGACGCAGATGTGTGCTGTTTAAAAATTCATGCTGCATTTCATTCCTCAAATACTGCCCGGAGTGCATGAATGGCGAGACTGCTGCTGGATTCAAACCTAGATCTACCTGACCTGGGTTGTGTTAAAAGGCGCCGTGATGTGTTTCTAAAAGTGAGATGATTTTTTTTCTTCTTTTTTTTTAAAGAAAAAAAGAGTAGGTGGACATGTTACGAGGTCGCCCTCAGCCGCCAGAGAAAATAGAGATCAGCTGAGGCCTGGGGTAAGAATACAAACGACCGTTATATAAAACATCCACCTGCGCACTTTGACCAAAATGCACTCAAACCACTGTGAGCTTTACCTCTCTTAACAAGTGAGTTTATAAATCCACTGGGTGTAACAGCAAGGAAGCATAAAATCCATTGGCTGCCATGCTCTCTGAGTGACCTTACTGTCTGCCTCTCCGCCCCTCCATCACAGCCTGACTGCAGCTTGTGCAGCCTCCTTCTCCACTCAAGCTGAGATAACTGCACCCAGAGTCAATACCATGCAGCAGGCGTAGTCTGCTAACTGCTCTCCTCAGCCATACTGGCCCCCGCCACGCACGCACACGTCTGTAATGATCTGTAATGGTTTCCAAACGATGAACATGAGTTCTCCACAGGAGGCTGCTGTTTGTGTGTGAGCATGCACCGACACATGAAACAGCCCGCTGCTTTCTTTTTTTTCCACCTGTGGACTGTGGAGCGATCCTTTGAAAGGCTCAGCTGCAGTCTTGGAAGGAAACTGTTCTTTTGAAATCACTGGAATTTACTGTACCCAAGGCTGTTTCAAGTATTTTAAAATGGGGTGGCACAAGGGGGGGCGGGGGGCTGCCAAGAACCAGTCAGGAAGAGGGTGCTAAATACCAAACCGTAAACATGCATTAGGAGACATGGCCTACACCACTGACCTGATAAAAATTGCAGTTCCTCTAACGGCCACTTGAGGCTTGATCCAAAAGTGAGTCAGTCCCCATAGACTCCCATGTTAAAATGTCCAACTTAACAGCACTAAAAAGCATGTTTACATCCTGGTACATAATAAATGGTTTTGGTCTCTATGGATAGTTTCCTGCTTCAGCGGTGCCTGAATTTGTTTAGAACTCATTAATCCGGACACTGCAGGTAGTGGCATGGCTGCTTTTACTGGGACCTGCAGCCAATGGACTTCTCCATTGTGTTTGTGCCTTTTGGAGCATTTTTAATGGAATTCTCCAACAAATAATATGACCTGCTGATTGGTGCATCTCAAGACACTTTGTATTGTAAGGTAAAGACCATACAATATTACAGAGAAAACAACAATCAGATGATCTCCTATGAGCAGGCACTTGGCGACAGTGGGGAAAAAAGAACTCCCAAGAACTGTCCAGTTTTGGAGAGTGAATTTCTAGTATATTATTAGTCTATTACTTGCACGAATTAATAGATTTCTCTCTGTGTGCTGCTTCGGTCCATTTTATAGATTAAGTTGCTAAGTGAGGTAGTGTTAGCTGATGACTTAATTGGCGTATACCGTAAACCTCTCGTCACTTCTGGTCACTTCTGGCTCCAGAAAAACTAACATGGTGGTGGGAAAAATGCTAACATTAAGGCTTCAAGATATCGAGTCCAAAGCCAATGGGTAAGGTCATCTTTTATATACAGTCTATGATTAAAGCACAAGCTTCAAGTGTGAGGTAAGAGATCTAACAAAATGCAGCGAGGTTGCAAATAAATATGTTATATTTTAGAATGATACACGTAAAGTAGTGGACCAAACCACTGGCAGTTATATAAAACTTAAAATTTTATTGTTTTGCTTCTTTAATTACTACAAGAGCCTTCAGTCTATAATATTGTTATAATATATGATTTAATATGACACAGTGAGGAGATATTGCCCATGGTTGAATTGATAGCACACAAATATTTTTTGAGACAATTTCTCCAAAAAATGTTAATCAACTGAATGGTCATACTAAATTCAAGTGACTTTATACAATTGACGTTTGCACTCTTCAGCTTTAACTTTGTTACTGTCAGGCCAATTTTTAAGCATTTCTCCTTAGATATTACAGATGAAAGGATGAACTTTATAAAAAGACACAAATCATATGAGGTTAGTCTCATCCTCTTGACAATCACTCATACTAAAGAGATAAATCTGAACATCTAACTGAAGTGACAGTTGTCCTTCCTTCTTGCAGTCAAAAATCATCTCAAAGTGATTCACTGTGATTTATTTTTATTACTGAAAGGATGAAAAAAACAAGAACTGAAATGAGAGATTGATCCAAAATACTCCTTTAGGCTCTGAAGCTCAGGTGTCTGTGTTTGACTGACAGTTGACAAGGGCATGGAGAGACGACGTGAAGGATGCCACGCTGAGAAATTCACCTTACACCATGAGCAGCAGGGCTCAAGAATATGTGGGATAACTGTTTTAAGCTGTAAATGAACATTGTTACAACTGAGCAGCTAATTAGCCATGGTCACATGTTTGCTAATGTGGTATTTTAGCCAAATCCCCTGAGAGCTGAGTGGGTCGTTGTTGTTAAGACATGTGCTGATGTCTGAATGCAGGTGTGTCCATCAGCCTTTCCACAGCAGAACATGAATAAATTCTGGTGTATGAAGTTCTTTGTGTAATGACTTCTGCTTTCACTTTATGCACTGAGTAGACCCCTTAGATCAAGAGCTAGTCTGGTGAAACAAACTAAAATTGTTTTATTTCATGTTTACTCATCACCAATCAGTGCTTGTGTTGGGCTGGATTAGTTTTTGGTCCTGGTGTGAGCTGGCTAATATTTTTTGTAGCATTTTTCCAAGCTTAATGTCCTGCTGTGTATCTAAGTTGTTTTTTTGTTTTGGTTTTTTTATCTTTATTTCATGAATTGTGGTGTAAAGGGAGCAGACAAGTGGACCTGAGGTAGCTCACACTGAGCTCACATGTATTGTGTCTTGTGCATGTCAAACAGGTACAAAGATCTGTACCTGTAAGTGTGTTTGACTGATCCTGGTTATTTGCAGTTTGGGCATCTTTTTTATTGCTAACACATAACACAGAACAACTTACTGGTTAGAGTTACAAATTTTATAATAAGTAATTTTATATCAATTTTAAAGCAAAAACATTTCATTTAGGAAGGAGACATTGAGGCAGGAACAAATGAGCTATGTGATTTTATTTAGTTATTTAGTTACCCACTTTTCAAATAAGCAATACATTTCTGTTCAACGTGTTACAACATTTCCCTGTTCTGTCAAGAAAATCCACGAAGCCTTCACAATGTTTCCACCCCCCTCCAACTCCGTGCTGCAGAGTGGAATGTATCCAATCCTACAGTGCACATGTTAACGTCAGCTAGCATGATGGAGGAGAGGATTTTGGAAGTATTTGCATTATTTTGTGCCGCAGTGATGATAAGTGTCTGTTGCTGCTCTACTTTATTTGATTTTTCAAGAAGCACCTGCAAGCTGTGTACAGCTCCACAGCACTGGTGATAAGGCCTGTTGAAGAAGAGAATGATGCAAGCGCTACAGCTCTGAAACCACAACAGCTAGCTGTTATCTAAAGCCGTCACTCCCAGGGACACTATTACAAATTAACAAATGAACAAACAAATGAACAACAACTGTACAGTGGGCTACACAGCTTCTGGACAATATAAGTAATATGAATAAGATAAGTGCAAAGTGGAGTTTATTTTTGGTTCTCTAACGAGTTGTTCTCATGAGGTAATGCGTTAATATTACGGGATATGTTTTAATGGCAGCAATCTTGTAATGTAACAAACGACTTTTAAAAGTAACCAACACACATTACGCAACACACAGTGTGTATATACTACTGTTTTCCACTAGATTTAACTTGGAGGGGTTACTCAGGTTAATGACCGAACATTGCAACTCATTTCAGCAGTATTTTTCAGTCTGTCAGAGGAAACAATGCCATCCATGATCGATTTACTAGTAAACAAATCCTTCGCTCTTATTTTGAAACTTCAGTCCCTGCTAACCAGCAAGCCTGAGCCCTTCCCATCTTGTCTTTCCCTATCAGCCAGCTGTTGAGGTGTCTTGAAAGTGTCTTGCCTCACGGTTGGACAGGCTCATGCTCCACCATCCAGGACTGCAGCTGGTGACGGTTGCCCTCCCTCGGCTCTGGAGATCGGCTGCGAGCTGGAGGACCACTTTAACCAGAAGGTGGTGAACTGGCTTCATGTGCTCACCAGGGCTGCAGAGCAGAATAATGACCAGCAACCACAGTCCAAGATGGTACAGTTTGAGTCCTTCCAAGGGACTTCGTTGAAGATGGAAATGACTATTGCACCATTATATTTACTGTCACAAAATGTACGTAGTGATAGTAATTTATTTAAGAAAGTGTTGGAGTGCCTGCTTTGCGCGCCCACGCATGCACATCTGCACTCCACTATTGCCACAAATAGAATGTAGAACTGTGGCAAACACTGTGCTGTATAATGAGAATAAAGTACACATTCCAGATTTCATGAATGAGAGCAGAAGCTTCAAAGCAGAAGCTATGAAATAAGGGAACAGGCATTTGCTGCAGGGTGTATGCATTCATATAAGTTCAGCAAACTTAACTATGCAAGTCCTACATCATACCAGTTTAACAAATAGTGTAATTCTCTGTCCTCGAAATGAAAACCTCAGTGGTTGTTGGAGTTTTATAATGTATAATTCTGAAAACAAACAGACTTGTGTACATTCAACAGAGCCCCAAACTAAGCTAAATAGCCACTGTTAGCTCTGTTTCCCTCATCACGGTGGTGAAGCAGCAACAGCTTGCGTCAGTGAAGCATTAAGTCCCAGCTTTGTGAGTCTACACTGTTCATGTCATACAGTCTGGCCATTATACAGGGCTGTTCAGACACACTCGGGACAGTAAATGAGGATTTGTTTTGCATGCACGTATGAATCTTTCCCAGATATTTCCCCAGAGGCTTCCTGTATCCTTATTGCATCACACGTCCCATATGTTTTTTCCATCTGCCCGTCCCTTTTATCCCTCCCTCCATCATCTCACTCTCGCACAGCAAATGAATAGACTCAACATGGCTGAAGCCACCCTCGCTGTAACAACAGAGCCATTTAAAGTTCCACATCAGGGTTTTCCTGTCACGTCGGAAAGGAGAATTTAAAGGAGAGTGACACTGCTGGTAGAAACAGGGAAAAGCTGCTTTATTGGTTAACCTTATTTACTGTTTTAAATGTGCACATGTGTGCATTTTTGGAATAGTTATTACTCATTTTACCATTTGTGAGCACAGACAGCCATGTCCTCATGTGAGACCTCCACTAAATCAGACATTGCGGGGCTGGAAGAATGCCAAAATACCAGAAAAGACAGGGTAAATTTAAAAAGACAGCAAAGTTCAAATCCTTGAAAGAGTAAAAAAAAAAACGAAACTGCTCTATCACCTTCACACACAAAACGCATCATGTTTGTATTGCATGACAGTCCAATGAGTCACTCCAGCCCTTTGATTTTCCAAGAAGAGGAAAGCAGACAGGCATCTGAATCTGATTTATCGATAAGGAGGAGTAGCGCTGTGGGTTTCTCTTTTTTTCTTTGAGATATTGCAGAGTCGGCTGACAGAGCTCCTATCATTCTCTCTGACACCAGAACAGTCAATCATATTCCCTATCACTCACTCACAATGCCATCATGAAAGGATAAATGCCCAATAGCTAGAAAACCTTGGCCTAACTTTCCTTCCATATTTGCTTTCTACAGTGTTCATCGTTTATGAAATATTAATGTGATTTTAATCGTTTGGTTATTCTGCGTGTTAAAGGACAAATCTGGCCCATCAGTTATTCAGTATTACAGTGTTCTGCTGCAGTACGGTGCATGTACAGGTCCATAGGTTTTTGGACAATGACACATTTTTTGTAATTTTGCCTCTGATTTACAAACCAATGTAGTTGTGTAAAAACAGTCAGAATGATTGAAGTGCACACTTGCAACTTTAATTCAAGATTTATGTAAGTGAGCACCTTCTTTAGTGTAATTTGTACCATTTCAACCTATTTTATTTCTTGATATTGTATTTATTTTATTGAGCTAAGCTGTTTGTCATGTTTTGGCTGCTGTGAAACAGTAATTTCCTAACTTCTGGGATAAATAAAGTAAATTTTTATTAGCAAAAGCACTGCATTAGCTATTTAGGAATAACAGCCATTTTTATACACAGTACTTCATTTTCAGAGGCTCAAAAGTAATTGGACAATTGACTAGTAAGCAATTTCATGGCCAGGTGAAGCCTGTTCCCATGACAAATGAGGCAAATAAAAGATTTGGAGTTGATTCAAAGTGTTGACCTTGCAGTTGGTAGCTGTTCACTAGAACTCTTAATATGAGGTCCAAAGAGATATCCCAAGGGAGAAAAGGCCAGAAAAAATAAAGCAAAAAGAAAACAAAATGTTCAAATTCACAAAAAATCCCCTCTTGTCCTTTCAAAAGAATATATCAAAACAAAAGCTGAATTATTCTGATTGTTCTTCATGTACAGTGCTGTGAAAAAGTGTTTGCCCCCTTCCTGATTTCTTAGTTTTTTGCATATTTGTCACACTTAAATGTTTCAGATCATCAAACAAATTTTAATATTAGTCAAAGATAACCTGAGTAAACACAAAATGCAGTTTTTAAATGATGTTTTCATTTATTAAGAGAAAA
>VUQI01061618.1:8622-20574 GCA_015106735.1 Paratilapia polleni
TTCTTATGAACCACCGTCTTAGAAATTTTAAGGATGAAGCAACCCGACGCTCACTGTATCACTCTGCCAGTAAAGCCAGAATTTAACCCTTCTTTTCCTCACACAAAGCTTTTCTTTTCATTTCTTTTGGCATGGTCAATAGTTCTTTTTTTTATTCCAGTTACTTTTGATGTACTACTACCACTGTTTTTGCCATCCAGTTGGTCCTATTGCAAGAGGATAGTGATGACCACAGCAATGGTTTTTATACTTTTCCTTGTTAAATAAGATTTGGTTCAGGTGATCACCTCATCAGCACGTTATTAGGTAGAAACAGGTGTGCTTGTGTTGGAATTCAAGAGACACTGGAATAGAATGACTGTCATATATGTAGACATGCTGATTTCTGAAAGATTTGCAGTGCTTCTCTTAATTTTTTCCAGAGCTGTATGTGTGTGTGCGTGTATATACAGCTCCGGAAAAAATTAAGAGACCACCGCAAAGCAGATACAAGAAGTCTATAAATTGTTAGGATTTTATGTGATAGACCAACACAAAGTAGCACATAATTGTGAAGTGGAAGGAAAATGACACATGGTTTTCAAAATGCTTTATAAATAAAAATCTGAAAAGTGTGGCATGCATTAGTATTCAGCCCCCCTGAGTCAATACTTCGTCAAATCACCTTTCGCTGCAATTACAGCTGCAAGTCTTTTGGGGTATTTGTCTACCAGCTTTGCACATCCAGAGACTGTAATTTTTGCCCATTCTTCTTTGCAAAATAGCTCCAGTTCAGTCCAATTGGATGGAGAACATCTGTGAACAGCAATTTTCAAGTCTTGCCACAGATTCTCAACAGGATTTAGGTCTGGACTTTGACTGGGCCATTCTAACACATGAATATGCTTTGATCTAAACCATTCTATTGTAGCTCTGGCTGTATCTTTAGGGTTGTCCTGCTGGAAGGTGAACTTCCGCCCCAGTCTTTAGTCTTTTGCAGCCAGGATTGCCCTGTATTTAGCTCCATCCATCTTCCCAACAACTCTGACCAGCTTCCCTGTCCCTGCTGAAGAAAAGCATCCCCACAGCATGATGCTGCCACCACCACGTTTCACGGTAGGGATGGTGTGTTCAGGTTGATGTACAGTGTTAGGTTTCCACCATACATAGCGTTTTGCATGTAGGCCAAAAAGTTCAGTTTCAGTGGTCAGTGGTTCGATCCCTGGCTCCCCTAGTCTCCATGCCGAAGTTTCCTTGGGCAAGATACTGAACCCCGCACTGCCCCCGATGCATTCATCGGAGTGTGAGTGTGTGTGTGTGAATGTTAGCTACGCGCTTAAGTATAGATAAAAGTGCTGTATGAATGTGCGTGTGAAAGTGAATGTGTAGTATGTAGCGGTTTGAGTACTCAAAGCTGAGTAGAAAAGCACTATATAAATACCAGTCCATTTACCATTTACTTGTAGTGGATTTCTTCTTGCCAATCTTCCATAAAAGCCAGATTTGTGGAGTGCACGACTAACAGTTGTCCTGTGGACAGATTCTCCCACCTGAGCCGTGGATCCTCTGCAGCTCCTCCAGAGTTACCATGGGCCTCCTGGCTGCTTCTGTGATTAATGCTCCCCTTGCCCGGCCTGTCAGTTTAGGTGGACGGCCATGTCTTGGTAGGTTTGCAGTTGTGCCATACTCTTTCAATTTTTGGATGATGAAACCCTGCTTTAAACTTCTCCACAACTTTATCCCTGGCCTGTCTGGTGTGTTCCTCTCTAACAAACCTCTGAGGCCTTCACAGAACAGCTGTATTTATACTGAGATTAAAGTACACACAGGTGGACTCTATTTACTAATTAGGCAGTTGGTTGCACTGGATTTTATGTAGGGGTATCAGAGTAAAGGGGGCTGAATACTAATGCACGCCACGTTTTCCTGATTTTTATTTGTAAAACATTTTGAACACCATGTATCATTTTCCTTCCACTTCACAATTATGCACTCCTTTGTGTTGGTCTGTCACATAAAATACATTTAAGTTTGTGATAATGTGACAAAATGTGGAAAATGGTCAAGGGGTATGAATACTTTTTCAAGGCACTTGATACTTTTTAAAACAGGCTGGAAAACTACATCCTGTAATGTCCCTGTTTTTCAACACCATGAACCCAGCAACAAGTCATGTCTTAAAGCCTTTTTTTCTGATTCACAATGTTGGATAAAATAACATTAAGAGAACATTTTGGTGTTCCTGGTTATTATAATGTGTTTGCTAACAGCATTACCCTAGCCTAATCAGTCATCTGTTGACAAGCCCAAAATCTGCTAAATCATTGGTGATTAATCCAACTAACATGTTTTCAGGCACAAATTAATTTGATTTGTGTGCTGATAACATACAATCTTGCTTTTTTAAACATGTTATATTTTAAAAGTGTATCCAAAACTTCTGGGCTGCTGTATCTCCATGGCACGGCTAGCTTATGTTGCTAACTTCTGGGAACTATTGGAAGGCATGGCCCACCATTGCTGAAAAAAAAAGGTCCATTGGTGTGAATGGAGAGATGACGTGACTCTGACTTACTCAATGGCTCTCAGTGAACTGCCACAAGTGCATTCATTCAACATGTTAAATAAAAACACTTTAAGTAAGAATAACACAATTCCTGCACGTTTTATAATACAGTTCACACAAAATGTTTTAGAGAGGTTTTAGTCTAAGGTTTGATATTTAGCCTTTGGTGTTATTACAGTGCGATTATTACACAATCACTGTTTACTTGTTACTGGATATATGGAGCAGATATTCATAAAAAAAGTCAAATCAAAGTCAAGTAAAACAAACAAAATGTATGAATTAAATCTCACATTAACCTAAGGTTATAATGCAAAACTGAAAGAGGAGTCACAGTACCCCCTCTTCTCCTTTTTGCCTTTGTTCGTGGGTTTATTACAAATTCTTGATTGCCTCAGTTCTTTATTTCTTTTCTAATTATTTTGCCTCCTATACCCATCTTTTACACTTTTTTTTCCTTTCAGATAATATGGAAGAATATTGCTTTTCTCTCTCCTTTCTCCTGCTTTCTTCCCCGCTGGCTCACTTTCTCTCCCTGGACAGTCTCTCAGACAGCAGAGTCACAAACCACATTAACCTTTAAGAGCTAAAAATCAATGTCCTGTTGTTAATTTGTGCTAATTTGCTTCCACTTAGTTTTACAGCAGCCTTCCCTTTCCCCCCACCCACTCTGAATTTTAAAACATCTGCTTGCAGCTGATGTGAACATATGGCAGTTCTATTGCCTGCATGCTTCCAGACGTTAAGTAGCTTTGTCTGTCCTCAATGCATGTATTCAGTGGCCCCCTGGGTTCACCGTAGCACCAGAAAAGTACCTGTAAGTTGCATTTATAGTGTATTGTTTATTAGGATATACAAAAAACAAAACAAAATAAGACTCAGTGATGTAGAATTTATGTCATAAATTTTCTTTACTCATTTAAGGTCAACATATAGAACATCCACATCAGCCTACACTGACTCAATCCATATTCATCGAATTTGATTTGAAATGAAAGTTGTTGTTTTTTTTGTTTTTTTTTAGCTGTTGCCAGAAAAAGTAGAAAACACTGGTGGAAACTGGTGCATTTAATGCATTGCACTCAGCTATGTATGTATTTACGCATAGAGGCCTCATTCAGGCTTTTGATATGCATCTCTGATGTTGACATCTTGCTCTGGGGGTTTGACTATGATTTCTGATGCATTCTAACATAAAATGTCTTTTGTGCTGCTTTTTGATGTTCCAAAGAAATGCCAAAACAAAGCCACAGGTAATAACTTTCCACAGGTGAAAAGTTGTTTTACGGTATTTTACTATTATGAACATGCTTAAGTTGATATATTACTGGCTTTTATCAAGTAAAGAACATTTTAACTAACGCTACTGTTCAGGTCAAATTTGACCTGTTTTGACATTTGACAGCAGTACAAATACCATAAATGTCATTTGTTTAGCCTGAAATGTGTTGACTATTCCTAAAATGACCCAACATACGCAAAAATTAAAATATTTAAAAACTTTATACTGCTGTACAGGTGGCATAAATTTTTGTACATTAATGTTCCGGGTCAAATGTCAACTGGATCTATTCAGATGGATTTTAGATCCCCCAGTATGGGTCAAATCAAGGAAAATGGTGGTTTTAGGGAATCTTGAAACTGTGAAACTGTAAGATTATAAAGTCACCTGAACTGCCATTTTAGTGAGTATATGAAACACATCAAGTTCCCCACATACAAGTTCTCCTACCACTGCTTTGAATGGGCAGACTAGTTTGCAAGAAGCAATTTTGTGTATGTCTTGTGTTCTAAGTGTTAATTAATGTTGAGTTAATATTGATAATTATTGATGGTAGTTATGAGGATGCTGATTATTAAATCTGTTTAATGCCACTCATGTGACGATAACAGTTAACTTGCATATGTTCCTGAATTTCTAGCTACAGAAACATGCAGAGCTGTACAGCGTTATTCAGATGGACTTGTCGTGTGTGAAGATTCCCAAAAGATAAAGTTAAAAGCCACATATAGAGTGCAGCACTGAGAAGAGGCTAAATGACTGGCCTGCAGCTCTCATTTCATGTCAAACTTTGACAGGACTGTAAACTGGTTGAAATGAAGGAGTACTGCTGTCACTTTGTACATTTTACAGTCAGTTTTTACAGCTGAGGGTCACAAAAAAGTAGCTGCAGAAATATAATAATATTAATTTTAAACATTGTATAGCACTGTTAACAAAATATGATAAGCATTTTGGTATGAAAACACACTTTTTAAGCTTAACTAAATGGCCCATATTATAAATGCATGTTTAGCATTTGTAAGAACTTAAACTGCTTGAAAATCAGTTATTTCAATGATGATTTTTAATTGTATAAAGACGTCTGCTCCCATAGACATAAATGCATTAGGAGGCCCAGCTACTCCTGAACAGAATCTCACATGTACTGACATATGGTTCCAGAGTACAGAGGCGACCGATGGGACATCTATCTGTATATATCTATGTACATGAATATGGAGGACTGTTTTATGGTTTGCATTACTTAAAGAAGTATACGAATATATTTTATAAATAAAAGTGGCAAAAAAACAATGTAAAAATGCTTAACTATAATAAAGGAGGGCAGGTAAAAGTCTTTTTTATGCTTTCACTTTTGTACTTCTGTTGCATTTTAGCTGCATTTCTAGATTTGAGCTTCTTTCCCTTTGTGTTTGAGCAAAAATGTAAACTTTTTGCAAGGAGGCTAGCAGCACAATGTGCAATGCCACAATTCAGCGATTCCACCCATAAAAAAAATAAATAAATAAATAAAAAAATAAAAACTCATGTCTGACTCTTTTGGGCTTGGAAACTGTTGAGATTTCTGAAAAAAAATCAGTTAGACCCAGCATCATTGCTGGTAAGGACACCTGACATGAAGTGTGAGTTGGCTTCACACAGCAGGTAATGTCTGCTCACTGCATTACTGTAAAGTCCATAGTGAAATTGCAAATGCACAAGGGGCAAGTGCTGATAACCGGACTTGCAGGTAGCAAGTAAACTGAAAGCACAAGTGGTTTGAATTTACTGATTGACTTCTCAATCAAGCCAAGCAGCTGAATGCCAAACCAATCAGCAAACAGCAGGCATGTAACTCACTTTCAACTGTGCTGAAAACTGGAAATCCTGTCGTAAATATGAGTTAGGATTAAAGCCTGAGTCTGCATGTGTTGCCTGAGGTTTTTGGTTGACAGTTTTTACATCGTCAAACAACTAAAAAGAAGCCAAAAATGCAAAACAACTTACAGAATGCTGAGTATTTCTTTTTGTTACAACTACTTTAGATTTTAGAGAATTCCCTACATTTGCTTTCCAGGTGGCACAGCCCTCACCTACTGACCTCTCTGTTGTAGGTGAGCACCAGAAAAGACAGGACACATTGAAAATGCCAGCTGAGAGCAAATGCTTGCATGTGTGGCTGCATGAAGCCCATTTATCAGATGTGCAGGGTAAGTGTGTGTATGTGTGTGCGTGTTTGTGTGTGTGTGTGTGTGTGTTTGTGTCTGTTCAGGGTACCTACTTGAAAATCAGAAGCAGAGTTTGTCCCCTTGTTATTGTAGCATCTCATGTAGATAAAGCAGAGCCACACTGTGTTCAGAGAGCAGTCCTGAAATCCATAATGGATCTGAATCACAGAGATTTCTGATGATGTGTGTGTGTGTGTGTTTGTAAGTGAATGCACAAACTTCAAATGCTCCGTCTGCTAGACAGGCTACCTTTAGGGAGAAATGCATTATGGATTGCACCATGTCACCACCAATAGGCCTCTGGACCTGAGGGAAAGCCTTTGGGTCCACTCACTTGTTCAGAGTGTACAAAAGATGAATGAATGAATGAATGTGTAGAACGGAGAGATGAATAGAGTTATATGGACAATGGTAGAGTGGATGGGTGAATGGAAAGATGAAGGTTAATAGATGGATGGCAGGCAAACAGATGGGGAATAAATAAATTGTGTATTGAATGTATATATGGGTGGAAGTAATGCTATGTCTCTACAGGATTAGTTGAGCCACTCACTTCTCTTTGGCATAAAGTTGAGGTTTTGGCTACTTTATGGTAATCGGGTTGTCCAACAATACCTATGGAAATTTTGAAAAACTTTAACAAAAAGTATCACCTGTACTAAAACCATGACAGGCAACTGTTTTTTCATATCCTGGATCTAACTATTGCAGCTCCAATATTAGGCAATAACAAAAATTCCTGCTCATCAGCTGTAACATGCTAGTTAGGTTAGCCTTTAATGAAGGGCAAATGCTGCCAATTACTTTTGTATGATATATAAAGCTAACACACATCTCTAACATTTTTATAATCTGCCATTCTTTCTTGTTCTCCTTTTCCCATTTTCCCATTCCCTCTGGTTTTTTCTCCTTTCCTGACTACATCCCATCTTCTTCTCCCTCTTATCCACGTCAGTGTTTCCCATTATGGCTTCTGCCTCTTCTTGGCTAATAGTCGAGTATCTGCCTGTAACGCTGATGAGGCCCATTAGTGTGAGTGAGCCGCAACAAAGGGGGATCACAGCTCTGCAATGTAATGTGATGAGCTTCCTCTCTCTTATCAATTCCAGGAAACATTAAAGGAGTGCGGGAAGAAATACTCTCATTTCATACACCTATAATTAAATGACACAGACGGGTTGATAGTTCCTGGACCATTGTGAATCCAAATTAGGGAATGTAATGAAGAAAAGCACTTTTAAACTGAATATAGACACACACCAAGTCTGCTGCATTATGCTTTTACAAATGTACATGGTTGCAATAAATTAATCAGAAAAAAAAGACAAATAGCAATCTTGCCTACTTATTAATATTTTTCATTATAAGATGCTTTGATATACCCATGTGTTTTTTTTTTTTTAAGAAAATGGTTTTACAGAGTACATGTATGAGTAGCAAAAGAAGTCCTCCTGACTGAATATTTTATATACTGAATATAGATGTAGTGCCACAACCACCCTCACAGCCCTAAGTTATGGTTAGAGCAGAGGGGGCTTGGAGATCAGGGGCCATAAAGTGTGCTCAGACTGAAAATGAAGCAAAAGTGAGAGGTGACACTGATGCAAAAGTGTGAGACACTCTAAGAGATAATAACAACGAGAAAAATGACCAGTGTACGTTTGCCTAAATCCGAACAGCTTGATCGAGTCGACTGATTAGCCTGGCATAATAACACAGGTGTAGTGCTGCCAGAACAGGAAAGTACATTAGCATTTAGCATAATCCAGTAGAAATTCAATCATCAATAATGCATTTTTAATGGAAGCTAATAAAGACAAATTAAATGATCAGAGCCGTCATAATGACATTTAGGGTGTGTTAATTGATTCAAGACTTCAACTGAATTTAACAATTTTTTTCTGTAGTCTAGAAGTTAACTAGCAAAGATAAAAAGGCAGCAAAATATCTCACTTTTTTTTTCTTTTGAGTAGCTGAAATTATGTGATTGTTTTCTCATTTCTTCATATAAACACTGTATTTCATCTTTTAGTGGCTGACCTTTATTTACCTCAGCTGCTGAAGATAACCGGCCTTTTTAAATTTTTTATGTTTGGTAAACATAATTGCTTGCAAATTAGTTGTTTTGATCTGCTCCTGCTCTGTTAAAGTTACTGCATTATGCTATTTTGAGAAATTCAACATTATATCAAATTAAAAGCTCCCTAGAGCTTTAGTGGACAGAAACAGTAACAAGGCTTTTACTGTGAACAGCTGTGTAAAACTTAGATATCAGTGTGATATTCTACCACACCAGAGACTAGGTAAGGGGAGAGAGGGAGTCAGAAAGAAAGGTAAACCATCGTAGAAGGAAATAATGGAAGAGAGAGAAGAAGAAAAATCCAGAGAGAGCAGTGACGTATGAGGAAAATCATGAGGATGATGGCGTTGTTGCTGGGAATAAAAAGGCTTTTTTAATTCATAAAGTCAAACATTTGATCATGTAGTTAGGTATAGTTGATGGTTTTTACTATAAAAACTTGTCACTTTGGTTACATAACCTTAGAGATATGCTATGACTCAACCATACACGCATGTCAGTGGTGAGCTTCAGTAGTTAAACAAATAGCTCTACACCTCTGATTGTAACTATAACCATATCCATCTAATGAGAGCCACGTAAGGAATAACGATTAGTCAATCAGCGTCCAAGCACATCAGGCATACTTTACTTCCTGAAACTTCCTCAAGATTGCTGAAACTGTCAGCACTCTTGAGGTACTGAATGACAATGAGCATCAGTGTGGAATTGAAATGATGTTAAATTCAGGGAGATATGTTGGCTTCTATTGATTGGTAAGGTAAAAAAGAAATCCTTCCCCGACAGAAATCTGTTATAGTAGTCACAATGTCAGACTGAAGATGGAAACAGTTGACAGTTCTGTCTGATATATGGCTAACTGCATGTTGAACATTTAGTGCTCAAATGGCCAACTTTATTTTTATAATATAAAAAATATAAGGACTCCCAAGGAGCTATCTAAAAGAGCTGCAATGCTGAAAGTGATCCAGAGGTGCACAAGTCAATGAAAATGATGCGCAGATTTGTCAAAGGATGACACCTTGTATTTATCTCAAAACCTTAAAATTACAAAGGTGGTTAAAATATGCCCACTACTATATTTGATATGTCCCTTAACCCTCTGAGGTCTAAAGTTGAGTCCACACAGGAGGTGATTCACTGCGACGTGGCGACCAGAGACTATGGAAAGTCATTGACATTTGGTGACTTCAAGCAACCACGGGCAAAAAAACTGCTGGTGACACGAAGCGGGCCGATCCTGAGAGAAACTTTTCTCAGCTTTGAGGTGAGTGATTGAAGCGACTACCAATGAGAGCGCAGGACACCGGTGATTGACATATGACAGGGTAATAAATACATTAGAGGGTTACCTAGGCAACTGGAGCCTGGAATGTCCGCTAGCAACCAACCATCAGCTTCAAAGTGATGTGTGACAAGTGAATCGCTCCCTGTGTGGATGCAGCTAAAGGCATCATTGGTGATGACCCCAACTCTGGCCCAAAGCTTAATCTTCTTTTTCCCCTGAGTGCCAAGATTTCTGAGAACAATTTACCAAAAAAAAAAAAAATACATATTCTGATAGCATAGGGTTAGGTTTAGGGTAATCACCAATGATGATTTAGACCTCACAGGGTAAACACACTGCAGGTGTTCTTGTAATCTCATATTATTCACATTTGCTTTGTATTTAATTAAATGGTGAATTGAAAAAGAACAGAACAAAAGCCAAACAGAAGAAACAGCCTCAATAATCTTAGTATAACAGATGAACAGACACTCTGAGAGAAGCCCAGCACTCCCTTGGTACTAAACCACATCCAGGCTCCAAATTCATCCTCATTAGTTTCCCATGATGAGTTTAATGAGCAGCTAGTTCGGAAGGTTTGGCTTGGCTGCTGTCCTCTGGGTCCACTGGCATCACAGGCCCGAGAGCCCCTCGGATAGCAGAAGCTGATGAAGCGACATCAATCATCAAACAGAGGCGAGAGGAGATATGAAGGAGAGACAGAAGGAGGAAACAAATGAGAGACAGAGACAGGAAGGAGAAAACGAGGGAGAACGACAGGGAACAAGGCACATGGAGCTGAGACAGGGTCTCCCAGTAGATGAGGGACAGTGGGGAGCTCATGATTTGCAAAGCCACATCCATCATCCTGCAGATGAGACAGGGTGAGGGAAGAGTTGGGAAAGAAAGGGGAAACAAAAAAGCTTTGAGAGAAATCACTTTTTTTTGACAGAAAGCAATAAACGGAGTACAGAGGGTATGATGTAACATGGCACCTGGAAGCCACCGATGGAAGTGATCAACAACACATCCTTTCAGTATTATGGACAAATATTTGCTTACTAAATGTGCAAAAATACCTGATTCATGGATCAAGAGAACCAACTGGGTCTTAGTTTTCTGTAAATATTTTTTTAGAACACAGATCCTGGTGCTAAATACTGATTGACAATGTAAATTGAACAGGACCTTCTGCACGTGCCACTATAGGAAAGGTTTTATTTAAATTTAAAATAAATGTCTACCATGATATGCTTGCTATGCACCCATCCCTTTTTGACTGCTCATCCAGCTGCTCCTCGGGGATCTGAAAATATTCCCAGGCATATGTAATCCTGTCAGCATCACCTAGTCACCTCTGAGATGGACATGCAACAAATAAAGAAAGTCTTCCCAGTGGCATCAGATGCCTGATCCATCTTATTTGACTCCTTTCAGTGCAAAGGCACAGCTGCTTGTCTTTATGATCCACAATCTCAAGACCACACGTGAGGCTAAATCAAGAGCTTCACCTTCAGACTTAGCTGTATCTTCAATACAGGTCTTGCTTATAAGCAGGGGCGTTCCCAGGGTTTTTTAAATGGGGTGGCACAAGGGGGATCAAGAATACAGCAGGGGCAGCCCACAGGAAATCAGAATATTTAGTCAGAAATATTTAATCAGTATAGAAAACTGGTGTATAAAACACGATTTTCAAGCTTATGTGCAGCCCTGCATCGTATTGCAGATTTATGATGTGAAAAGTGGACCTGTACAAGAATTTAACTATAATCTTGTGATGGATAATTGTTTTGAAAAGTGGAAAAAAGTATTTAGACTTTTTGCTTAAGTAAAAGTTATAATCCTACTTAAGTAACTTAATTGTGCACAAGTTGTATATCCAAATATGTTTGAAGTACCTGAAGTAAATGTATTCATGTGGAATGACACTTTTCAGAATCATATATATATATTATTGGACCATAATTATTGATTTATTGATGTATATATCTCTTTAATGTTGTAGCTGTTGATGATTTTAATTACTTATACAGCTCTGGAAAAAAATTAAGAGACCACTGGAAAAATACTAGTTTCTTTGATTTTGCTATTTATAGATATATGTTTGAGTAAAATGAACATTTTTGTTTCATTCTATAAACTACTGACAACATAACTCCCAAATTCCAAATACAAATATTTTCATTTAGAGCATTTATTTGCAGAAAATGAAAAATTGGTCAAAAAACCAAAAAAGGACCAGTGTTTTCAGACCTCAAATAATGCAAAAAAAACAAGTTCATATTCATTTTTAAACAACACATTACTAATGTTTTAACTTAGGAAGTGTTCAGAAATCAATATGTGGTGGAATAACCCTGATTTGCAATCACAGCTTTCATGCGTCTTGGCATGCTCTCCACCAGTCTTTCACATTGCTGTTGGGTGACTTTATGCCATTCCTGGTGCAAGAATTCAAGCATCTCAGCTTTGTTTGATGGCTTGTGACCATCCATCTTCCTCTTGATCACATTCCAGAGGTTTTCAATGGGGTTCAGGTCTGGAGATTGGGCTGGCCATGACAAGGTC
>VUQI01061620.1:2010-18060 GCA_015106735.1 Paratilapia polleni
GTGTAACCCCCCCCCCCCCCCCTCTTGTCATGCTGTCATATCTGTCAATCACTTGTCAGACTGGCTTGCCTGCCATCTCTCTCCACATTATAAATGCTGTTTTATTCATAGGAAGACTCAGCCCCTGACTGAGCAAGTTATGTAAATGACAGGACAACTCAAAGGACAGCAGGTCCAAAAATAGACACGTTTAATTATCCTATACCAATCCAATCCTAAACCAATACAGTAAATACTGACTGCCCTTAGTTATAAAGGAACAGCTACTGAACAATAGCTTTCAAACAAATTAGCCCAGCATGTTGCTAATTCTCACAGCTGAGGAATGCTTTTCTAAATTAAATGATGATTTACAATAACAAAAGCTTTGCCAGATGATAGTATGCTTTTTTTTTTCCATGCTCTGGAGACATAATTAAGCCTCAATAGGCAGAAAATAGTGTGTAAATTTAGGCATAAGGACAATGATGAGCAAAGGATAAAAGAACAGCTAGCTGATATAATGAAGACCCATTCTCAAGCTACTAAATAAAGAGTATGTAGTCACAATTAGTTTGCTTTTTGTCAGTTAACCTCCCACTTTAAATTATTTCAGCTATATAGTGCATATAAAGATGGACCACATGACAGAAGTGAAATCTCCCCTAGTGGCTGGTTGCAGTATAGGCCACCCAAACAGTTTTATTTGCAAATCCAAAACATTTGCTTGCTGTTGAGCTGAATCTAGAACCTATTCTGAAAGATCTAAGATGCATCACAACCGGCTGGCTGGATTTTAATTTAAATCACAAATTAAATTTCTTTATTTAAACAGCTTTATTTATATAGTGCCAATACACAACAAATGTCACCTCATGGCACTTCTATTGCAAGACAAAGATACTACAATATTATAGAGGAAACCCCAACAATCAGGCGATCCACTGTGAGCAGCACTTGGTGACGGTGGGAAGGAAGAACTCCCTTTTAACAGAAAGAGACCGCCAGCCAAACCAGGCTCAGGGAGGGGCAGCTGGTAGGGGGGCATAGAGAGACAAGAACAAAACAAAAACTATAGGAGAGAGAAGATAAAAGTTAATGACATGCGGTAGTGGCTTATAAATGCATCATCTAGCAAATTGTAGCTTATTTAGACATCTGCCAAAAACAACCACAGCTTTCATTTGAAGTTTCCATCTACTTCATAATGCAGTATTCACAGTGGTCTCTACCAAGCTTTGAGAAAAATATCAGGTACTTATGTGTAGTAATCCTCAAAAGCACTGGCTTCACCAGCTAGTTGCTAGCTGATACACACAGTGCTAGCAAGCAGCTAGCTAGCTAAATTACTTTGTCTGCTGTTTGGCAGGTAATGTAGTCTACAGTAGATTAATTTGAGAACATCAGGGCATTAAATAGAAATGTAAGTTAGGCAAAAAAAAAAAAGTCAGGGAAATAATGTTATATCCATAGCTGTGTTTAGACATTTTGCCGGGCATTTTATCAGCTTCTCAAGCTAAAACAAAGGGCATATAAATAAGCTTTTTTCAAAAAAAAAAAAAAAAAAGTTGCACACAGTAGCGCACGTTTTACTTGCCTATATACTTACTGATTTGTTTATTTTAACACCCATACACTCCTGCAGATATCTATCAGATTAAAAATCAACAGATTAATAATAAACACATTTCTACAAAATTATCAGTTCACTCAGAGACGATGGTCTTTTGCATTCACAGCAGGTCAGATTCTTAAGGCCCTTTCACATAGGAAGCCGCACACGCTGTGCTCTGAAACCCATTCTTTTCTATTGCGCAATAACGGTTTCCCACTGCGTCGAGCAAAGCGCAGCGCAAGAATAATGCTGACCAGTTTATTCAGCCAGCACTTATATCTTTATTTATAGTCATTTTACTCCCTTGTAAATGTTGACTAAATGGCTACTACTCCATGCTAGATTGCCACAGCAATCATTTTAGAATACAGCACATGTACTATTACTCATCATATACGTTTACAAGTTATGTAAAGTTAGTTTTATGTACTTACATTTACAAACATACTTATGTAGCCCAAAATCACAATTTATCAATCTGCCTTGCAGTGCTTTGCAATTTATACAACATCACAATGCACTCTATCTCTGGACCCCTTACATTGTTTGATATGAAATTACTGATTAGTACAGTTTTGATGTGCTGAACACAATCAGCTGCTTGCCAGTTTGCAGACTTGTGCTCTGAACAGCAAAGGAGCTTTATATATCCAGAGCAGCTCTGACAAATGCTTGTACAGCTAAAACTCCAATCTGCTCAGCATTACCTGAGCACTTTGTCAAGGCGTGATAGCAGTAGATGCAGCTCTAAAAAGAAAGAAGGAAAGAAAGAAACCCAAACCAAACCAAAACAAAAAAACAGTCCATTATTCTTTCACACTCTCTGTGTGCAAGCACCCGTCCTTGTCAAGCTCTCTGCACTGTGGCCATTACATGCATCCCCAGTAAACAAGCTGGTCCCAGTGACGTCAGCCCTCGTGCTGTATATTCCATTACCTTCAGATCTTTTCAGTCAGCTGCTTGTACCCTGTATAAGGTTGGATTTGGAGATGCTGATGTTTTGAGTCTTTGCTATTATGTGGCATCATGTCAAATGCCAGGAGTTTGAGGGCAGCCGGGGACAGGCAGTGTAGTGACACGCAATCACATGGACGCCTGAGGCCTCGCCTGCAACCTACACAATAGAATCTACAGAGGAGACTACAGACCAGATCAGGCTCAGACCAGTTGACACACATTGAGAGACTGCACAGCTGAACAGTCATCCACCTCCCACATTTATAGTCTGTTACATCTAATGTAGCTTTTTTCCAGTCAGCTTAGTTTGTGGTAGGAAAGTTTGAGAGTTTTCAAACTGAAAGGCCCATATTGATAATTTGTGGTAAATATGGAGGTGTAGGCATATTCAGACATAGTATTGTACCAATATTGTATGCAGGATGATACACTGGAACTTATAGACAGAATGTGCCAAGTGCTGAGATAAAGAAAAGAAAATGACTGAGAAGAGCAGACGTGAGTGTATGCTTGTGTATCTATGTGGCTGTGTGTGCATGTGAGTATGTGCATGTGTTCTGTGAAGGAGGCAGATCTACTGTATAACCCTGAGGGTACCTCACTGCCATCCCCTTCAAATACTGCTGAGATAGAAAATTGAAGATGGAAAGTACAAAGGAGAAAAGGAAAGCATCAGAGGAAAACTGAAAGAAAAAAGGCAGGGAATGAGTGAATAAAAAGCAAGTAAGACAGTAAGAGAAAGTAAGAAGAAATTATTAAAAACATAAATGAGCAGAGAGAAGTAGGGAGAATAAATGGGGGGGGGGAGGTGTTGAAGATTGATGGTTGCTGGTGGAGAAACATCCTGCAGTGTTTGGAGTAAGACCAGCTGCACAAATGCCACGACCAACTAACGGGAGCACACCAGCCCCAACGTGTATATAAATCACAGCTGAAAATGCAATTATATGATAATTCACAGTACAATTCAATTCAGGGGGACGATTCAGATCCGCTCAAAAATGGCAACCCCATCACAACACATTTGTCAACACCATTAGCATAGAAATAAGTTTCTGTCCCGCACTCCTGGCAGATTGGTGGCTGACTTGATACGTTCTGCACCGGGATGAGAAGTCATCCAGAGGCGCCGCTTGACATTTGATGGCATCAGCAATAAAAAAGTCAAGAGTGTAATACTCGGTTAGATGTTAAATTGGCCGCTCTCCCGACATTCTCTTAAATATGGAACGAAACGATGGACCTCATTTAAAAAATGTGATTGTCACAGTGCTTGCAGAAAAATGCTGTTTTGACTCAATATTGCTTTGGAAAGTCTTGCATTCCAACAAAAGTAGATATGTAATGTCTTTACATTTAACTGTGCACTCAAAAAACAAACCCTGGCATAACAAAATAAGAAAACAATAGCAAATAAATGCAGTGGTATGAATTCTGCAACTCCTACTGGGCTTGTGGTGAGTCTTTGAGATTCTCTGGGTGGTGCTAAATGTTCACATCTCATAATGTATGAATACAGGCATGTCTGGGTTGTCTTGCGTGAGGACACCACTTCTTGATAGACCTCAACATTGTCTCATGGCTGCGTTTATCAACTTTATCCATAGATTTGTAGAACTTAAGATAAGCAGAGTTGTTTTTTTGTTTTTTTTAATAAACTTTGGTGTCAGACTGACACTCACACCATTTTCCATTTAATGTTGTGACTCATGACCCGAGTCACAACATCTCACACAGTTTTAAAAAGCCTAGTTTTCTTTGTCACTTATCATCATCTGCAGATTCTACCACTCCTTAGAGCTGTCTAGGTGGCTAAATAACTCAGTCAGTGGTTGTCCAACTGTTGGCTGCACGACAGTGAGTCAGATTAGTGTGTATAAGTGAGCCAAAAACTGTGGATGAATCTGTGAAATCTGAAAAGAAAAAACAAGCTAGCAAGGCTATCAAGACTCACGGTAGTGTTTTTAAAGCTGGGACCACTATCTGTATTGGTCTAAAAATTAAAAAAAAAGACAGCAACCGGATGCACAGCCTCAAGAATTCAATTCAATTTTATTTATATAGCATCAAATCACAACAGTTGCCTTAAGGCATTTTATATTGTAAGGTAAAGAACCTACAATATTAGAGAAAACCTCAACAATCAGATGATCCCCTGTCTGCAAGCATTAGGTGATGGTTGGAAGGAAAAACTCCATTTTAACAGGAAGAAACCTCCTGCAAAACCAGAGTCAGGGAGGGGGCAGCCATGATTGGATGGAGGTCAGGAGAAAGACAAGAGAAAAAGGAGAATATAGGGAGACAAGAACAAAACATAAACTATGGGAGAGAGAAGACAAATTTTAATGAAATGCAGCAGTGATATATAAACACCTGGGGAGTGAAAAGAGGGGAGTGAAGAAGAAATGCTCAGCGCATCACAGGAAGTCAGAGTAGCCTGAGCCTATAACAGCATAACTAAGGGATGGTTCAGGGTCTCCTGATCCAGCTTGGTTTAATTTTCATGGAGAGCACTCTAAGTAACCTACTCACCTCTGGGAAATGTCTGCTGAGTTTGCATATCTACCACTTCCTTGATATTTGAGTCTGAGTACCCTACAAGTACATGGCATCCTGCATGAACCAATGAAAGAAAATATTAGGCTAAATATTTACTATTCATAAACAAACACACAGTTTTATATGTGAATACATTAATAATGCATAAATACACTAATAATGAATAACCTGAGGCAGTCACCTCACTTTGCAAAACCATCAGAGATGGTTGGTGTTGAAATATGCAGCACAGAGGACAGATGTCTTTCAGGATCTGTAAACTGTTTATCATAGAAAAGGTTTGTTTGACTGTATACTAGTAAGTGGAGCGCCATGTGTTGGAATCAAGTTAAATAGCAGCACAGACTTCATTCAGTCATTCACCTCGAGATGAATTAACATAGTGCTGCCATTTCAACAAGGGTTGCTTTCTTTTCCTTTTAGCTTTCAGCCCTTACGCCATATTTTGCCCATTTGTATTTTAGAAGCAAGCCGTTCCATCTGGCAGCCATCTTGGTGATGCAAAGCTTAGCAAAACTAGCCTCCATTTAAATGCATGAGGAGAGAGCTGTAACTGCAATATCAATGGCTACAGGGACTGCGTGTATATACTCACCAGTCAGATCTAATAAAAACTGCTTTAAAAAAGTGGAAAGGTTAAAAAACTTTTTTTTACTTGCAAACTTACTTCTATTATACATGCGCAAAAATACACACCATCACATCTAACGTTGTGTTACAGTGTTTACGGATCAACACGATGTGTTTGGCTCATTCCACCAGAGCACTTGAACAACGAACATGCTAATTCATGTTCACAACCGTTTCAACTAACATAGTTGAGACTGTTGTGTTTGTGCAGTAACTCGGTCAGCTAATACGATCGCCAGTTCAGGTGTTTAAAATACGTGATTGGCTCTTTGGTGCAAAGTGTATGGGCAAGAATGCGTTGGCTACAGTGACCTTTGCCTTTTGACCATTAAAAGCTAATCAGTTAATCCTTTAGTTCAAGTGAATGTTTGTTCAAAATTTCAAGAAATCCCCTCAAGGTTTTCTCAAGATATTACAGACATAAGGACACCCCAGTGCCTCGGGCCATGGCTGCCAAAGGCTTGGAGGCATAACAAGAAAAAACATGCTGCCTGCAGAGAGAAGGTTCTATCATGAGTCTTTATGAATAATTATACTGAGATCAGGATCAGAGACACTACTAATGAAGGTTGAAAAATGGGCAGACAAGCACTTTGCCATTACAAGGCACTCTTCTTGTTAATAACATACATGACATACATCACCAGCAGCTTCCACGTCAGCTTTTAGATCTGCATAAGTACAGCTACTTGATGCTCGGTGCTGATAAGTGTTTTCAAAATTTTTAACTGCCAAACTTGGTAAAAGGACACTTGAAACACAACATTGTTTCAGCGTCAAAGGAGACACCGGCTTGTTGAAGGGATTTTCTTGTTTGCCTACTTTTCCCCAATGTCTGTGATACATTTTTGCTCCAAACGTCTGCACACACAACCAGCCACCCACTGCGATAGTTGTGTGTTTTTTAACACATTATTTCTTATATTCATTGACCAAAAAAATACACAAATACAGTATATCATGATGCAATCCAATATAACGGCCCTGTAATAAATGTTTCCCCTATGAAGATTTTTAGCAGTTCTTTGCAAATTCATCTTGAAGGTAGCTGTTGTATTACACTGCATTGTACTGAAAGGCAACTGGATAGCTACAGCTACAACTGATAATGACCAGTGAGTTAGATAAGTATCTCTTTGAGTAAAGGTAAAAAGAAAGCGTGAACGCTCACAGAGGCAGATTGTGTAACGGGACTGTTTGAGTGGATTGCATTACAGTGTAGGAGAGTTTCTGGTTTTTATTATTATTTGATAACATTTATTAACATGTGGCTGTGTGTGAGCTGGAAGAACGCTTGTACATACAGTACAGTGCAACTCACAATCCTTGAAGTTGAAGCACTTTCATATTCATGCAGCTGTTACTTGATTCTTATGCTTGCCAGGTATGTTAATGACAGCTGTTTATTGTGATGCTTTTTATTGCCAAATCCAATTCTCATATGTGATACAAAAAGGGCTCCAGCTACAGACTATGATGCACGCTTCTGTAGTCTGCGTGGGCTGGTACATCATTAACTTTTTTTTTTTTTTTTGGACAAACCAATAATAGTAGTAAGAAAGAACATGGACAGACGTGCAGCAATAACAATACCAGCATTATCAGTGTTGGGGTGTAGGAGCTGCATTTAGCAATGCTGTTAGCTGAACTATATTTCCCAGCAGTGGTTGGGTAACTTAGCTATTATCAAAATTATGTAACTGTTCCAGTGGGAAGCTAAGTAGCGGCTAGGGTGACTCAACATTACATTGCTAGACTTTGTGCAGTTTAATAACTTACAGTTTAGTAGATTATACAGTACTTGCTGTGAATGCACCAACTGTTAAGCTAAAGTGAACATGTTTGAAGACAGGTGGTCTTTGTCCCCATTAGAACAAAATTACAAACCCACAGAAGTCATCAGAACCTCCTACAGGAACAGAAGAAATGTTCAGAGTGCTGCAGACGTTCTGCATTCGCTTCGCTTTTTGACCGGTGGGTATGTCCAAGCCTTATAATATGCTTTTGTGAAAATATCAATCGCATGATTTATATTTTGTTTGTGTGTCTGTATCTTCACGCTACTGTTCTATTCTTTTTGCGGTTGTTTTGAAAATATTTTGTGTTCTGGGACTCTTTAGGAAAGTCTTCCTTCACTCTGTGGTCTTTTGGCATTTCTGTGAGCTCATGTTGCATCTGTTTGTTGCACTTGCATTTGTTTGGGGTAATATTCTGTCTACTTGTGGCGTTTTTTTAAATGTAAACTTAGCACAAAAAGTAAGGAAATTTGTTGTAACAATGCTTCTTGGCAATAAATCTCATACCGCTGGAAAGCCTGTTTATTTCCTTTTAAATGGTGCCACATTTGTAAGGAAAATGCATTTGTGGGTTGAGCAGCAGAGTTGAGTATGTGGGTTGCGCCCATGAAGAATTTGCCAAATCTTCTCTGCCAATGCCAAACAGCTTATTCTGCTATTGACTCTTGTTTTGAGCTTCTGGTACTCCAGGTGCTGACAATCAGGTGTCTGATTAGCAGCACCTGTGAGCATGCACCCTGACTTTGACTTTGTATCTTTTGCCATTTCTTTGTAGAGATTTGATTGACCTTCCAGCAAGAAAAGCAAACGGTTGCTTCAAACAGGGACCCCATGAAAACTTAGTTGCCTGGGCCTGTGCCACGTCGGCCATTTCATGCTAAATGCTGTTGTTATGCTGCTGAGCCTGGAAGTAAAAAAAAAAAAAGAAAGAGAAAAGAAAAGAAAACACTAAGGATTCTTTCAATAATCACATTGTAGGGACAGGCACAGTTAATGCTTCCCCGAGCAGCAGAACCATGCTTGGCGTAAATATGATTATTCATTAGGTGGGCTCCCTACCAGGGCTACCTTTTTTTAAAGTGTTCAACCACGAAAACAAAGAATCCAACATGAAAACTTTACAATTCGGTGATGTCACAAAGTTGAAACAAACTATTTTTCTGTTCCCTTTTTGGGGGATTTCATTGGAGTGAAACACTGTAGATTTTGCCATTATCCACCAAAAAAAGTACATTTATGGGCTTGATGCAATCGAGTTTCTGGCTATAATAATACCTTTGAGTATTTGCTTGAAAACTGAACAATATTAGACCTTGTGAGAAAGGCCATAACGGTAAAATTGCCTCTTCTGTGTTCCTGGCAGAAGCTGGCAGTGTACTAAATTTACTGTACTTCTAAAATCAAATCTTCGAAAGAATAATTCTGTTTTTCTGCTTCTTTTCTTACCATGCAGACAGGATGAAAATGCAATAAAGATTTTCTCTGACGGTCTTCCCTGTTTATCATTTTCTCTTTCTCACTCTCTGTTTGTCTTTTTTTTTGCCCCCCCACTCCCACCTCCCATTCCATCTCATTGCCTCTTTTCTGCTTTCATTTGATATTAATCTCACTTTCTCGCTCTCTGTTTCCAAAACGCTGAAGCAATCTAAGCCGATTTGTTTGAGAAAACAGTGCAATGTATGGAGACAGTCCAGTGCAGAGGTCTGAAAAACAGACACACACACACACAACAGCAGGTTGAGGTTCATCCTTGAGGAGTCCATCTGCAGCTGTGAGGACATTGATTCTTTTAGTGAGTGAAATTGACAAAATGTCTGTCAGGAGCCTTTAAAGTGTACATATCTAAGCCCTTCGTATGCATATGACAGTGCCAAATCCCTCTCTTCCTCAGTTTGTCTCTCAAACTCTCCAGACAGCTATACGCTCCGTACTTTCCATGTGATTCTCTGCTGGCTCTCTGCCTGGCTTGTTCTTTGTGTACAACACAGGGCTGGACTGGGAAACAAATGCTGTACCTCGCTCTTTCTGTGCAATGACATTGACGGCTGTAGCTCTGCCAGCATCCTGTCGAACCAGGACAGGAAAGTCTCTCGAGCGTGCCCAGCAACCAAACAAACTGCTGTTTGACTAACCTTGAATTACTGGCAATATCTAGGGTCATTAGCATAACAGAGCAGACCTTCTCTTTAGAAACACAGTGTCAATGTAAACTCTGTGCACTGCGCGTGCATGTGATGTTAACTATCTGTTGGGGTTTGGCTGAGTAAATGCAGACTGTTAAGCACTAAAACTAGAACTGGACTTTTTTAATCTTTTAACATCCACCAGGTCACCAGAGACCACCACAGTAGATCCACCCGTGCTTAAACCTCACAGGGTTAAATACTAGCAGTACAAGTCTAAGTTATATGATGTGTGATCAAAAAGTTCTCTGAATTGGCCCATGAAAATAAAAAATCTTACCAGATTTAAATATGACTGATCTCCCCTTTAAAATAACCATCTCAAGCATGTTTCCCAGTGTAGCTGGTATTTTAACAATGAGGTCGAGCCATCATCATTGATTTGACTAACCCTGACCCTACCCTGTGCTATCAGAATATGTAATTCTTGTTTTTCCTAATGTGTTCTCCAAAGTCTTGGAAATCAGGAGACAAAGAAAGTAATCACTCTGACACACATCAAAGACTACTCACATTTAAATGAAAAAAAAAAAAAAAAAAAAAAGGAATTTGTGCTTTGAATTTGGGCTAATGTTTGGAATTAGGGCTGGGATTGTTAGTGATGATGACCGAGACCAGGGTTAAGATTGCTCTGTGGAAATCCCATTCTGTCCACTTGCAACTGTGCCTCTGCGATACAGGCTGGATCTCCTCCTGCGTGTCAGACAGCGAACCTTCAACTTGATTTTCATTTTGGAAGCGGAGGAAGTCGCATGGAGGCAAATCTAGTGAGTGGTCCAGGTGGTGAGGGAAGACTGTGTTGTGAGACCAAAGAAAGTCCTGCGATTTCAGTGTGTTTGTGTGCCAGCACAGGTTGGTAAACAGTTGTGGTCATTTCCACTAAATATCATCCCACAGACCTCTCTGGATATTACAATAGAACTCCACATTGACATACTCACTCTCAAAAACAAAAATGAGGGTTATGCTCCTGATCACACTCCTGACCTGATGCCCTCCCTTTGAGCATGGACTCTTTAATTGAAAACTGCTGGGCTGTAGCCGCAAACCCTGCTTCTATCAACAGCGATGATCCTTAACATGAAAGGTGGGTCAGTTTGAAAGAGAAATTGATGTTTGCTGTGTGAACAAGTTTGAGGAACACAGTAAAACTGCATATATGCCAGTGGTCTTCCAGCGAGTCCAGGAAAATAGTCGAGAGACACACAAGAAGATCACAAAAATGGGAAATGAGCCAAATTGAAATCGGGTATGGTTTTTGATTTTTATTGGCCGATTTCTGCAACTCTTTGATCACAAATGTATGGCTGTTTAAAGATACAATAGGCAGAAATCTGGAAAAAGTCAAAACAACAACAGCCGAGCATACAAGTTTGAAAATACAGGGCTCCTGCTGCAGTTCTGTCCTCTCTGTCCTAAGCCCATCAGACCAAAAGAACACAGGCACACACATGTGCTACTGTTACTCAATATAGTACTCTGTATGACATGTCAATCATTTCAATCATCCTTAATGTGAGTGAAGTCCAGGTTCCATTATATAATGCCAATTCTATGAGAATTATCAACTTGTTTTCTTTGTAAATTTGCAGGCTTATACATCTGGCTCTGGTTCTAACTACATAAACCTGTAATTGAATTAGCCATATTCACAGGTATTCATGGTGGGCAGGATGCTAAATTATTAGCACCACTCAAAACAGCCTACTTTCATGGCAAATCTATCAATACAATCCAATGACTCAATACTCTTCTCTTTTTGCCTAATGACAGCTGGGATAGGTTCCAGCCCTCCTGAAACCCTGGATTGGATAAGCGGTTAAGAAAATGGATGGATGGATGGTTCCTGAACACAGTGTATTTGGCTGACAGACCAAAGAGGCAGTTAACAACAAGGGGTCAAGTATTGTTGGTATGGACAGTGTCTAAATTTTGGAAATTTGGAGATGCATGGAGGAAAAATTAAAAAGCCAGAACCTTAAAGTCTTAATGATGACCTAGCACCAGTTTTGGTGTTGATGTTGACTTCTTCTTCTTTTAGCTGGTCCCTTTAGATCAGCTAGAGGTCCTAATTACCAGAGTGGAGAGATTGTTAAGGGTCACACCAACTGTCACACCAGGCCTCTGCATGTCCTCCTTCACTACATTCACGAACCTTCTCTGTGGTCTTCCTCTTTTCCTCCTGCCTGCCAATCTTCAACATCCTTTGTCCAATATATCCACTGTCCCTCCTCTGCAAATGTCCGAACCATCTCAGCCTTTCCTTTCTAACTTTGTCTCCCTACCGCTCAACCTGAGCTGTCCCTCTGATACACTCATTTCTAATCCTGTCCATTCTGGTCACTCCCAATGAAAATCTTAACATCTTCAGCTCTGCCACCTCCAGCTCGGCCTCCTGTCTTTTTTTCAGTGCCACCGTCTTCAAATCATACATCATAGCAGGTCTCACTACCATCTTGTAAACCGTCCCTTTCACTCTTGCTGCTATCCTTCTGTCACAAATCACCCCTGACACTCGTCTCCACCCACTCCACCCTGCCTGCACTCTCTTCTTCACCTCTCTTGTGCACTGTCTGTTGCTTTGGATGGTTGACCCCGGGTATTTAAATTCATCCACCTTTAATACCTCTACTCTTTGCATCCTCACCTTTCCACCTGGCTGCCTCTCAAAAAGTGCCCTTTTTAGAATTTGCCTGGCCAAAGAAGAAGAACATAGTAGAATAGTCACAAGCTGTCTAGGTATTAACCTAGCTCGATGAAGTGCAATTTAAATGTCTGTGATTTGGATTTTATTTTGTTCAGACATCAAGACTTCATCAGGACCCCATTTTCTCAATCTTACTCCCCTTGTTCCCCAAATCCCCCCATTTTGGTGTGCACTGACTCTTTCAAATGAAGAAAACAATGTATCTTAAACTGAAGTCCAGAATATTACCTTAGAGCTGCCTGTGCACTGCAGCTGGAAGTCATTCATCTTCACTGTGTCACCAGCCATTCTTTCTGAGCAGAAAACCTTCCCTCTGTCTGCTCAGATGATTCAAATATGAAACCAGAAGCTTATTTTTACATTTTAAAAACACAAATAAGTAATGTCTCAAGCACTGAGCTGGATATCATCTGTCACAGAACTGCTTGCAATGACATGATTGGCACAGGAAGACTGAAAATTAATAAGCAGTGGGCTGATGGAGCCCATCAATTAAACAATGATATACTTACTTACTTACTGTTAGTTTATGAATAATAGAAGTCTGTTTTTTTTTTAAATTGGTGCAGTGTGTATTGTATTTATTGGAGGGTAGGTGTGATGAAACAGAATTAATTAAATGTGATCTACATTTGATGGAATTCTAAGGATCAATAATTAGTTGATGTATTGATTTGATGAAATTGTGGGCTGGAGGCTGGTGTTCATTTGCCACCAGTTCATTTTCGAGCCGTGGTGGTTGAATGATTTATCACAGGCTACATTCACGCCTGTAGCTTTTAGTGTCTGTAAACAGGTCAGGGTAGACAGCACCCCCATCTGTTACGCTGACACTTAGTCGTTAGCCGTGAGCCTGACTGTCGGCCTGAGAGATTAGCTGCTAGCACACTGCTACTTAAAAGCTGCAGGGGGATAGAAAATGGAGGGGAAATTCGACAAAATGTGTTTGGGTGCAACATCGAGTGGTTAGAAGTGAATTTGTAGTTGTGTTTGACAGATTTAGTAACCAGTATTTATTGGGAGAAACTTTGCCCAGCACAGTTTTTCAGTACTGCTTGTTTCTCTCTCTCTCTCTCTCTGTCTCACACACACACACACACATACCTGACTTGAGATCAGCCAGAGGTCCTAATTACCAGAGTGGAGAGATTGTGATATTTTTTCCCCATGAGCTGTAATCTGTGCTGATTGCTGATTGTTAATCCTAAATGACTTGATGCGGCGCTCTCAGATTGTCACGCTCATTTGTGAATCTTCTCCGTGATGATAATTGTGCAGGTGTTTTTCAACTAGAGTAAAGACTTTTTCTTTACTCCCTCCTTATAGCTCCCAAACCATAATATCCTCTGGTTGTCAGGAACACACACACATGCACACACACACATATACATATAGCAATGCATGTTGTTACCAATACAGTAAATGGCAGCGCATGTGCTTATCATGGAGGAAAATCTTTTGTTTAAAAAATCATCCCCAAGCTAAAATACCTAACTTTACTGCAGAACTAAGCATGTTTAGAGCCTGCTACAAAGAACTGTGTTGGCCTCTATAGCTAAGTTACCCCACTGATAACAACCGCATACAGGATGAATGATTTATTCATCTCATAGAGTCTGAATTCTTCTGGGTGTGCTCACGTTGACTGACAGGTGGATGTTGACACAGTTGTCTGTAGCCATTAGCTGCCTGCAAAGCTACACATACCTTTTGGAGCATTATTAATGTAAATATCTGAAAATTAGATGGCTTGTTGTGCAGTTAATAGCACTAACAGCCTGCTAAGACATTTCTGCTTCAGGGGCGTTTCCAGGATTTTTTAAATGGGGTGGCACAAGGGGGACCAAGAACACAGCAGGGGGGACACACAGGATTTTTTTTTGTCTTCAGAATATTTAGTCAGAAATATTTAATCGGTGTAGAAAACTGGTGTATAAAACATGATTTCCAAGCTCATGTGGAGCCCTGCGTCCTATTACAGATTTATTATTTTAAAAGTGGAGCTACACAAGAATTTAAACATAATCTTGTTCTGGATAATTGTTTTGCAAAGTGGAAAAAAGTATTTAGACTTTTTACTTAAGTAAAAGTTATAATCCTAGGTAAGTAGCGCAACAGTGGACAGGTTGTATATTCAAATATATTTAAAGTACCTTAAGTAAAAGTACTCACTATGTGGAATGACATTTTTCAGAATCATTTACATAATATTACTGGATCATAATTATTGATTATTGATTGTATAAATCTCTTTAATGTTACAGCTGTTGATAATTTTACTTATATATATTGCTCAGGACCTTAACGCATAATCTGCAAAATAATAACTAAAGCTTTAAAATTAGTAGTATGGATTACAAAGTGCAATAATTGCATTAGAAATATAGTAGAGTCGAAGCAGAAAGCAGCATAACATGGAAATACTTGAATAAATTACAAGTACATTAAACCGTGGTAAAGCACTTGAATAAATGTACTCAGTTACATTCCTACTGGTCCTATCCAGCCACTCATCAAATGGTATTGGGGACTGTAAAATTAACAGTACTCTAGTCCAATAACTTTGGTGGGGGACCACCGGGGGGGCCAATCATATTTCGGGGGGGCTGGTGCCACCCCATGCCCCCCTTCTAGACACACCCCTGCTCTGCTTCAGTTTTGGTGAATGTAATTCTAGTATTTTGTTACTCTCTTAGTGCTAATTAGCAGATATGTGTGTTTGTGCATCGCATCTGTGCACTTTATGGAAGCTTCCTACTTCCTACTTCCTTGCTAGCATTAGGTGATAACTCAACATTTAACCCTCTCATCTAAATATAGTCATTTCAGGCTCTAAAAAGCCAGCATGCAATGGCAAAAATGCTAAAATGAAGGATTCAGAAAGGAAGTCTTCATTAACCTATTGTGGCTATGTCCATCTTTTATATACAGACCATATCTAATTCTCTTTAATACTGAGCACACTGGGGAGGGCATAAATATAAGCACATTCCATTATTCTTTGTCTCTTAGAGGCTCAAAAGTGGACATTTAATTTAATTTGTGTGTAATTTACTTAAATACTACAATCCACGAGCTCTCCAAAGCAAATAAAATGTTGAGAGTTCCTTTAGGTTAAATGTAGACAATTTTCCATTGACGGCATCTGAGATGCTCATTGACTTCTGTCCCATCTCCACATCATGTGCACACCGTCACATTGATAACAGAGGTCATAAGGTTTGCTGTAAAAAGGGTCCAGCACGTGTATTACAGAAGCCATTTTTCAATAAGATAGAGTGCATTTAGCTTGTGAATGAGGGGGCGGGGGAACAAAGCAGCTGGCTGGGAGGTAGAAGAGCTGCTGTCCACCCATAGTGGGAGGTTGATTTATTTCAAACAGCATGGTGACTGCAGACTGTGGAGAGTCTGGAGGATGAGTTTGCTGTTCAATCATTTTCACCCACTACTAATCTGACCCTCTGAACACCTGTCAGCTGTCCAAAGGGCTTTTTGTGGAAATGTAGAATATTTATACAGGATAGAAATCTTATTTTTATATATATATATATATATATATATATATATATATATATATTTATTTATTTATTTATCATATATATTCACTTTAAATGGGGTGCTTTC
>VUQI01061621.1:3740-14987 GCA_015106735.1 Paratilapia polleni
AGACCTAATATTTAATAATCCACATTTAACAGTTTTACTCTTTGGTGCAGTTGAGGATGTTATACTGTTCTTTCTTTGGAAATATTTGTGCTTAATTTGTTTTTTTGCTGATTTTTGGTTTATTTTTTGGGGGTCTGGGAGCAGACACAGTCTCTACAGGGATGGGGTTTTTTAAAATGATGTCGGGCCACTCTTTCCAGCTATAACTGCTTCAGCTCTTCTGGGAAGGCTATCAGGACTCGCAGTCTCCGCTCTAATTCATCCTAAAGGTGTTCTGTCGGGTTGAAGTCAGGACTCTGTGCAGGCCAGTCAAGTTGTTCAACACCAAACTCGCTCATCCATGTCTTTATGGACCTTGCTTTGTGCACTGGTGTGCAATCATGTTGGAACAGGGAGGGGCCATCCCCAAACTGTTCCCACAAAGTTGGGAGCATGAAATTGTCCAAAATGTAAAATATCTATCTATCTATCTATCTATATATATATATATATATGTGTATATATATGTATTTATATATTTTTTTTATTATTATTTTGCTTTGTCACTGACAGGTGTAGAAACTTGAATTTGTTACAAAATATTGTAAAGCCAAAGACAGCTGCTTGAGTCAGAATAAACTCAGAAGAAGAAGAAACCCAACATTATGGTGTGTCAGTAAATAAAAGGTAGCTCCTCAGTTTGTAAAGAATTAGAGGGCTGACAGACTGTGGTCACTAACCAGTGTTCACAATCAGTCCAATTCTGCAGCTTTTCCCTTTTGCAAAAACCTACCAGGAACTGAAAACAAAAGCGTATTAACACAAGTGCTTGCTATTTATATTCAAATACATATTGTAATTTTGTAACCAATACAATTTGTAAGCATCTTGTAAGGAGCTTTAAATACTTAACAGTAGATAGTTAGTCAATAAATGTAGCCACTGCTAAGTTACTAATTGGTTTTGGATCCTGATTTTGAAGCCTCAGTGTCAGCCGCTATATATGACCATATTTTAATGAAAGGTTGGTGTGCTAAGTTATTAAGCCAATGCTAGCTAGGTTGGTTAGCAAGCTGCATCCATAAACTGCACGGATGCAGACACATATCTGCTAATTAGTGCTGAGTTACACTCTACACACAGCAAGCCATATTATTTGTCAGGTAATTCCATCAACACCACAGAGAGGGCTAGTTTAGAGACTTGAATCAGCAGAGATGAAGCCTAGCACATAGCTATTGGCTGCAGCTGCTTGTGTCGGCACACCTGTCAATCAAAGCAGCCACAGCTCTAACTTAAGCCTTACTAGTATCCAAATGAGTTATAAAAAAACTCAACCATCGTACAGTTGTTATGAAGGATTTAACTTTCCATAGAGACCAAAATGTGTTTTTTGTTTTTTATTTTATTTAACTTTTTAGAAAACTCTTTCTTCTCAGAATTCTAAAAGTCATGACACAATTTATTTATTTTTTCTTTTCCGTGATCCTTTTCCATACTTTTTAAGGGTGTAAAATTGGACATTTCAACATGGTCTGTAGAGACAGACTTGATTTAAGCAGCCAGCATCAGGTGGCCTCTCTAGAGGAACTGCAGTTTTTCGGACTTTTTCGGACCACGATTGTAAGCCGTGTGAACGTGAACGAGAAGGTGGTGAAATTTAAATCAGGTAAGGTTTTTGATTTTCAAGAGCACATTCCTGGAGCTTTTTGGTCACACATCATAATCATTAAAAGGTCACAGACGTCAGAACACATGAATGCAGCACAGTTCAGTTTGACATTTGGCGTATTGCTCGCATTTTTCAGTTAGAACCAACAGTGTATTGCTCACCTTGGAGTATACAAAGCAATCTTTCTGAAGCAGTCCAATTAATTCTTTTGCATCTCAGCGAGAGAAATCAATGCTACAAAAGGAACGGCATGCAATTCAAAGAATAATTTATTTAAACAAAGTCTTGCCTGCAGGCTACAAAAGGAACAGTTGCACACCCGCCCTTGTGAGGGGTGGGTGTGCAACTGTAGCACAGACTATGAACTTGTAGTTTCAGACAGACAGAGTCAAGTGATCACGTGTTAACCTGACGTTAATGATGTGCCATTCATATGTCTACCAAGCATCCATGGCAGTTTATTGGCAGTCTATTGGATGATTTTGGACTGAAGATACACAAATATATTTTTATTCTTTAGGAGTTGCAGCCGTATAGGAAGCTTTTGCTTCCTTTTAAGAATTTGATTGCAATTCAAAGCAGTGTTGTTCAGCAACAATGCTTCACTAGTCTGTGTGTTTTTTGTCAAAGAAAACACACATTTTATGTGGAGACTGAGGCAACAAATGCACACGTACACCAGCAAGAAAGCATGCCAACAACCAAATAGGAGCATATTAAAGTGCAGCATGGACACACACAAGGCAGTGAAGCTTGGTATCAGTCAACTGACCACAAGCCTGAGTCATTTAGATGTTTTTTTTTTCCTAGACGGGGTGCACACACACACACACATACACACAAACACCTGAACACACACAATCCCCCACAGAGAAGAATGTTTTGTCCCGCTCGAATGGTTTTACTCTGTGTGTGTGTGTGTGTGTGTGTGTGTGTGTGTGTGTGTTGGATGGGAGTTACTGTAGTGCAGCCAGATGCTGCTGTAAGAACTGACAAGCACATCCCAACCCCTGAGACACGTTAACACAGACACACACATAAACACAAGACAGCGTGTGAGTCTTCAAAAAAAATTTGAAGAGGGAGAAAGGTTTATAAGAGGAAGCTGACAGCTGTCTCGTACACACACCGGTCTCACCCATCCCAAAGGAAAGTGCAATTTATACACCATTTCCTAACCCTCCCGAAGGGAAAGTATCATTTTCCACTGCATAATAAACAGCAGAGTGGAGGAGAGAAGGCAATAACACTTATTGAATAGAACTCCCATCGCTGCCAGATGAGCTTGGCTGTCTCGAGCACACACTCCCACCCACACACAAACGCGCTAGTCTGGCTATACTTGTGAGGTATTTGGTAAGAACAATCTGAGTGCCCAGCAAAAACCTGCACTTTATATTTACACATGAATACATATGGTACTTTCAGATGAATGTATGATCTCAGCAGGAAAACGCAGCGGCGCTGAGCGCTGCGTGCCACATACTGAGAGAAATCAGTGACTGGATCAAATGCTAAATGTTACAGTGTAACTGATTTTGGGGGGGCTTTTGGACTGAAGATACACAAATATCTTTCAATCAAGATGAGTGAAATCATTGTCACAAATGGCCAAATTGCATGAAAGGTGAGCAGCTGCACACTGATGTACAGCTGATACATTGTGAAGTTGAAATGAACAGTTTTCCGACTGTGAAGGCAAATACCACCACCAACATATGATTGTACCCTGTCAGTGTTAATCAGTCGGAACCCTCTGAGGTCTAACCCAACACAGGGTTAGGGCTAGATCTAAAAAAATACTTTTTGATGATTGTTTTTTAATGATTGCCAAGACTTGGGTGAACAATTCTCGAAACTCTCACATATAGGCATAGGTTTAGGGATTAGTGATTGGGGTTAGGGTTAGGTATACTTACACCTCAGAGGCTTAATTGTTAATTAAAATTCAGCAACATCTTGACAAACATCAAAGGTCCATTTCTAAACTTTTGGAGCTACTGATTTCATATCATGGTCTTCATTCAATAAATGGAGCAGTAGAAGTGGGACTGATGGCACTGTAATTTGTTTGCAAGCATTCAGTCTTTAAAAATTGGACAAATAACAAAAACAGACCTGGAAAAGTCAGAGGCTCATCAAAAGTTCATCAAGAGAGTGATGATAGCTGAAGCCATGAGACTGAAAGCTGCCGATAATTGCAAGAATCTTTCAATTTAGCTTATGGCAAGAACAGAAAGCACTCCAATGAGGCAGCAGGAAAACAATATCCAAACAGGCAACCAGAGGGAACCAAAGGTAGGGAGCCAGAACCAAACACAATGGAACAATAGGAAACAGGATTGAGATTAGCCAACCTGACAAAGGCCCAATTCCAATCCAACAATACAACCTCCCAGTTAGTGATGACTGTAAGTCCACACATGGCTGTGTTGCTAGTGTTAACCTAGCATACATATCAATGGTTGAAGAAATCAAACAGAAACACAGAGAGAAGATGCAAATTTCACACAGGAGGATCCTGACTGGATTTGAACCCAGGACCCTCTTGTTGTGAGTGCTAACCGCTGAGCCACCATAGTGTCATTTTCCTGGCGTGTTTTCCAGTGCTGATGCAGAAAGGAGTGGTCTCTTCTAGACAGACTACACTCCCATCCAAGGGTTGTCTGAAAGGTTTAGAATGAAAATTATGTTAATCATATGTGACGCAGCACGGGAGAAGCCGGCCAAAGACGCGGACTGAGAATCCCGGCTGCACTCAAAACCAGCCAAACAATGATGCAATCAAGAACAGCTGAACTTTGCAATACTTCCAGTGTTTTTTTAATCTTAACTTCACTGTCTGCAATAGCTCTCAGATCTGTGCCTGAAAAATAAAGCTTATTGAACAGTTTCTGATGCATAAACTGCAAATAAACAACGCACTACTTTGCCCTGGGTCCTTCTCCAGCAAATCTCCCAGCTACGGGGGAAGACCCTGCTCAGCGCAGCCACACATACCTGGGGGTGCAACCTGGCCAGTTAGTCAACAAGATTTTCTCCCTTAATGATGCTGGCGACACTTCAATCTTTAGCCTGTAGCGATAGCGATGTGTGGACTGTGATCGATCAACGAGTTCTTGTAAACCTAGTGGTCGTCATAAGTTTAATCATTTACGAACGTGCTACAAGTGAGTATTGATCTAATTTGCATCATTACTAAACCACAATAATTCAAAGGACAGACACAGGTTGACATTTTCATGTCAGAAATTAATAGAAAATAAATAAAGATAGATAAATGAAAACTGTTTTTGCATATTAATAAAGAAGTTTTGACATTTGAGGAAACATAAAAAAGTAAAAAATTAAAATTTTAGACTTTAGTCTGGTTTTTGCATGCTGGGTCACATATACTATGCATTGAATGGTTAACTTAAAAAAATGGTAGATAAGAAAGGCAGATGAGAAGTTCATCAGCTCCATCTTGTAAAGGTTTTTCAGATCTGGCTGAAAATAAATGACTTGGACACTACAAATGACGTGATGCCTTAATGTTAAGTGCCACACTTGGCTCAGTTAGCCTGCCAGGGCCACAATACATGTGCATTCATATACTGTCACACGCATATTAAGAAGCCACTTTTCTTTTTTTATCCTCTTAAGCACTTGGTCCATTTTCCCAGCCTCTACTTCATTAAAATGAAGTGGTTAATGAAGTTTTTGTGGCCTCGTGCCACTTGAGAGCAGGTGGTTGTGGGGTGCTGAGCAACTTCACACTGGGTCAAGGACACAGGCCCTGTGATTTAAATTGGAACCAGGATGCGAAATGCCACGAGGTGCCAGGAAACCAAGCCATGACTTGGCAATGCAATGCAGATAAACATAGCATTGGTGTAGGAAACAGGGGAAAACATGAAGACACATTCAGAGATATTATACCAATAAAAAACAGATTTTTTTCACAACTGTTGTTCCACTACTGTTACCTTTGTGTATACATTTAAAAAAGCTGACTGAAACAACACAGAGCTGTGAAATAAGCAGAAAAAAAAATCATATCTGCACAAAGGAGCTGTGAAGCAAACAATATGAAGAGGGATATTTACAAAACTCGAGCTACAAGGCTGCCTTTCTGTTTTCCCTAGGAAAATTGCTGTTTGACATGATGGAGCATCACTGTGCTTACCCTTGTTTACTCCATGCATACTAACCAGCAAAACCAAAAGTACACTCAGCGTGCAGAACATCAGCCAAAATAGTTTTGCTTGTCTTTTTCAGACAAATTAAAAACCTGCAAATCCATCCAGCCGTGCATTTTCTTAGCCACTCATCCAACTTGATTTGCAACCAACATTGGGCAAGTTTTTTGTCAGGTGTGAATCGTTTTACCTTCAAAATCTTGATTTTTTTTCTTCACTATTCCTTCTGTAACCAACTTTGAGCATCCATATCAGGGGATATATCATAGTTTCAGTGGCAGAAAATCACCAGTTTAACGGCTATGATGTAGAGGAACAGAAACAAGTACAAGTTAGTACTCTGGATCATCTGATCTGTTTTCTGATAATTCAATGGAGAAAATTTCAAAAAGTGCATTTTCTGTAAACTTTCAAGGGTCATATCACCATGTGGGATAGGTGGCTGGTCACAACTACTATTCTATAGTGTACCATAAACTATATATTAACGATGGACATGGTCACTATGGCATCACCCATTGGTTATGTATAACCAATCTATAGTCACGCTAGGGAATACAGTGGTTAGAGACTGCAGCACGACCAAAATTATTGGTGAAGCCTCAAGCTAAGTATTTTTGACATCAACATCTTGGTCTTTTGGAACTGGATGAGAGAAGCAAATCACTGATTACTGGGGGACGTAATTTGCAAAATGAACTTCATGCTGTATTGAATATGACCTGAAACTAGTGGCATAAAATCATCAGGACAGTGTTTACTGAGATCACAGAGCAACTGAGCCAAGGACAGTTTTCCCATAGACTTCTATGCAACTGGACATTTTTTTGCAACCGTAGGAGTTGCAACCTGCTGGCCATTAGAAAGAATATAGTTTTAAAGCACCTCTGCATTGGCTTCATTTCCTGTCTGTGCTCATTATAAAGGGAAGCTCAAGGTTTAGGTGAAGCATCTTGGTTCATGACTAACATCTGTGAAGTGTCCTTCAGCCTCACATTAGTATTGGTTGTTTAGCATGCCTTTTGCTTCTTCCTTTTTAGGTCCTGATCTATGGCTCCTCCCACTAAAGGAAATTACTGCTTGGGAGTCCACACCAGCTGGCTTTCTTCTCTCTCTCTCTCTTTAGCTCAGCCTGGAAAGCTGATTTGGTTTTCATTTGCTTTGGTTTGATAACACTGCACTTTCCCCTTGTTTAGGACACTTGTATTGTATTTTCTATTTGGTTTATCTTTTTGAGTCGTTGCTGTATGGCTTTCACTTCTTTATGCCTTGAAGGAGCTGTGCTGTGCTTATTTTGTTAGAATAAAAAAATACCCTGTTTACAGCAAACAGATACAGTATAGGTTTGAGCTGTCCTTCAGAAATACAAGCAAACTGAACAGAAATCTGTATCTCAGATGTGGTAACAGATGCTTACACAACTGCATCCTCTGGAAAAAAGCTAATTAGCACTTGACAAAATGGCGCTAATGGCAATCTAGCAATCTATCCAGTATCTGGCAGTGCAGAAGATCACATGACCAGAATGAAATATCTCCCCAAAGACTCTGTTTCCTCTGGTGTTTGTATATGGTATGAAGTCCATTCTACCTGACATCAATATAGTGTGGATGTTTGTGGATGCAGTCATTTTTCATGACTGTGTGTTTGTCTCTGTGTGTAGTGAGTGACATTGTGGGCAGTGTCCACATGACAGTGGATAAGTAGCTGAGGGATTAACAGATTAATATGGATAATATGAGTAAGGGACAATATTTACTGTGTGATAGAACATCCATCTCAAACACTGCTGGGTTATCTCATTATATTTACTGAGTAAACAGCTAAAGGCCCCATGTCTCTTGCCTCCAACACACACTCACTGAAATGACTCTGTGTTCACATTACACCAGCCTTGGCTTTACATTAGCTGTCCTACATTACATTAACCCAGAGAAGCCATCTCTCTGGTTTAACATTCAGATGCTCTTTATTTATTTAAAGCCCCAGATACTTTCTAAACTGTAGCTTAGAAACACCTGATGGTTCACAGACAGTTCCTCTCCTCTCTGACGAGTTTGAGGATCTGCCAGGAAAAATAGGAAAAACTGCCAAAGTTAAGGTTTGCAAAGCCTGTTGAGACTTAACCCATGAAGACTCAGAACTGGAACTGCTGCATGGTACCGATTTGAAGTCCTTTGGCCAAGAAGACATTATTTTTCAATACTGTGGTACTTTGGTAAATAGACTGGTACTTACATAGCACCTTTCTACTCAAACTTAGCACTCAAAGCACTTTCTACTACAAGAATCGTTCTCCCAATTACACACACTCATGCAGCACTTTTTTCTACGCTACACACTTTGTCTAACATTTACACACACACACACACACACACACACACACACACACACACTCAGATACATCAGGGGGCAACTTGGGGTTCAGTATCTTGCCCAACTTCAACATGCAGACTGGAGGAGCCGGGGATCGATCGATCAACCTTCTGATTGGTAGACAACCCACTCTGCCACCTGAGCCACAGCTCAGGGTCTTGTGGGGGGTCTTGTGGTAGAGACATGGAGACTTATAGAGCAGCAGTATTAACTTCTCCTCCAGTGTTGTTTAGCACTTGTAGAAGGTGTACAAGCAGAATGTGCTGGTTGGTGGATGTGGTGTTTAATCCATCCATTCATTATTTTAACTACTTACCAAATCCAGGATTGCAGAGGAGCTGGAGTATATAGTATAGAATTTGATGCAAAAGTGTTACCAACTCTTGGCAACAGACTGGTTTTCGACTCCGCATTTTTAAGTCGAGTAGGATTTTGGCCCGAGCAATGTTTTTTTTTTCTGTTTTGGAGCCATGAATTACCATTTTTGGATGAAAGCTCAGGGTGCTAAGCTCTGGTAATGGTAGCAAACTTGGTTAGCAAACTTCCATAAACTGTATGGGTGCAACACACAGACACACATATCTGCTAATTAGTGCTAAGTAACAGACTAATGAGATACTACCATAGATTCTATGATGATTCCATTTAAATGCACTAAAAGACACCAACACCATAAACAAGAAGGTGAGGCCTAGCAGGCAGCTATCAACAATCCATGGTGCATAGGCTCAGCTGGGCACCAGGCTAGTAATATACTGGCAGAAACTGTAGACAGTATAAAAGATGGATGTAACTTCTGGGTCTGAAAAGTGAAACAAATGTGGAAGTGCCTTAAACCTGCATTCTTTAAAGGCCATCAAGGGGCGATAGCTGTGGTTGCAAAAAGACGTCTGTGAGAAAACAACCTTCTGACCTCTTTAAGCACTTTGCTGGTGAGTTTATGTTCTCAGTTGCTCATTCCGGGTCGTAAAACATTTAGTCCATTTAGTAAATTTTGGTCATTCTAAGTGTTAAAAGGGAGGATTATCCAGGATGTGCTCACCGACTCACAAGTCGGTAGCCAATGGGCATGCGGTTTCACTGCCCTTCGTCACCGCATCCAGTTTAAAAATGCCAAATGCATGGGACTTCACAAACCAATGACGTCATGGTAGCTACAATCAATCTTTTACTTTCTACAGAGGAAATCCTACTTTAAGCAATTTACTTTTTTCCACTCTTTTTGTGAAGAACTTTAGTCATTGGTTGTGTTTTTCTTGGCTAGGTCTTGTTGACAGTGCTACAGGCACATTTCAGTCTACAGCTCATTCTCACTGAGCTAATGACCATGTAACCATTCACAGCTCACGTTCTGTGGTGTAGTTGTTTAGTATTTGTCAGTTGGTTGAAAAGAAATCTGTGATCTGTCATCAGAGTATTGTAACTCTGATGACATCTGAGAAAAATAAAAGGAGAGACAGGCAAACATGATCCACTCCTTCAACTTGTCTCAGACATCTGAATAAGTCTTCTGAATTAAATAAATAAAGCTTAGTAGCTGTTCTCATTCTAGGGTTACAAAAATACCTTTTGTAAAGTTCTCCTTGACATGCAGTCGCACCTCTTCGTTGATAAAACAGCTGAGCTGTGGTGTGACAAAATTTAATCTGCGCTGAAGACAGGGCTTTATTGTTGGCTGGTGTTTTGTTCTTTGTTATTCACTCAGAAAAAAAAAATCAACAGAGTGACATGAGCCTTTTTTGGTCCATGACAGAATGAGACAGATAGAATCAGTTTCTGTGACATAGAGACAGAACAAGGGGGAAACATAAAGAGACTCAGGGAGATAAAACAATCAGCATAAACCAGAGAACTGAGCCAAAGAGCTGACAGCAGGCTCTTGTCCACAGAATAGCCCAAAACAGCCGAGGGAAACTGCTAAGTTTGCATCTGCAGTGTGTGTGTGTGTGTGTGTACATTTTTATATTTGTACTGTTTGAGCTTTGCGTCAGTCCCCTGCTACATTTGGGATCTTGTTTAACAATACGATTACTGTCTGTATATGTGTCACACACTGACACACACACACAGTTACATTATTGAATACACACAGATCACAAAATAAAGTTTAGCTTCTGTCCACTGTTGATAGAAAAATTCAAGTCCCTCATTACATCGGAGGGGCCCCAATACTCAAAATGTCTCCAGCCCTTAATATTTTTAAAATAAAAATCTACTTTAAAATTGTAAAAATGTGATGTGACAGGCTCTAGGACAGCCATTGTACAGAAATAGTCAGCTGGGGGTGCAGCAGACGGCGGTCACAAGACAGTCCTCAGTAAACAGGAGTGGATGGAGCTAAATGGCTAAAATAATTATTTATACCTTCTTCTGGACCAAAACCCCGCATTTTATAATAGTTCTCAAAAATACTGTATCAATGATGTGTCCAAATTGAAATAAAACAATGCTTATCCCTTTTGTTTTATTTATGAGCCTATCTGCCCATAAAATGCTAGCATTCTTCCAATGCATGTTGACTGGTAAGAAATGGATTTCTGACAGGACATACTCCCTTAACAGCACTTGTTTCCAAATGATAACTAAACATTAGAAGGATACCACAAAAGAAACCTCCATATTCAATTCAATTATATTCAATTTTATTTATATAGCGCCAAATCACAACAACAGTCGTCTCAAGGCGCTTTATATATTGGGGTAAAGACCCTACGATATTAGACAGAAAACCCCAACAATCAGATGACCCCCTATGAGCAAGCACTTGGCAACAGTGGGAAGGAAAATCTCCCTTTTAACAGGAAGAAACCTCCGGCAGAACCAGGCTCAGGGAGGGGCAGCCACCTGCCGCGACCGGTTGGGGATGAGGATAAACAGAAGAGAGCAGAGGGAGACAGGACAAAAAAGGCACACCTATGGGAGAGAGACAGAGTTAATAATAGCTAATGATTAAATGCAAGTGGGGTATAAACACATGGAGAGTGAAAGGAGGTGAGGAAGAGGAAGTGCTCAGTGCATCATGGGAAGCCCCCAGCAGCC
>VUQI01061626.1:2636-12957 GCA_015106735.1 Paratilapia polleni
ATAGATAGATAGACATTTTCAGTTCCCTAAAAAAACCTTAGTGAAACAAAAAGGTCCATGTACTTCATTACTTGAAATTTTGGCTATTTTGGGGAAATATATGGGAAAAAAATAAGGAAACACATAAAAGGTCATCTCCACCCACAAGGTTATGTGTAAATTATTTATTTTATATACATGTATAATTTTTTTTCCTCTTTTTTTTTTTTAGATATGTGTGTGGGCGGCGTGGTGTTGGGGCGGTTAGCACTGTCTTTGTACAGCAATAAGGTTCCTGTTTTGAACCTCATAATGAGACCTTTCTGTGTGGAGTTTGCATGTTCTTCCTGTGCCCGAGTGGATGTACCCCACCTCTCACCGTATGTCAGCTGAGATGGACTCCAGACCCCTCAATGACCCACAGTTTCATAAAGTGTTTAGAAAATGGCTGGATTTGTGTGTTATCTGAATGGAAGTGAATTTTTGCAAATTTTTCTTTCTTTTCCTTTTTCAGCCAAGAGACTTTATTATGGAACCCAGGGGGTCTTTTCTCATTTAGGGAAAGTGAAACATTCAAATATGTAATTGTCAACTGTAGCTGCTTGGTAGAAGCTATTCAGTCTTATAATATTAAGCCATAGGCAGTCTCTGTATCTAATACCACTGCAAACCAATTATAGATCATAATTTCCTATTTTTTTTCTCAGTCACACTAACAAATTTATTGTCAGTTATGAAGCAAAAGACATAATTAAAGCATTAGGTCATTTTCATTTAGGCTGCAATCATCACTGAATTATAATAAGGAAAGGGGTCACATATTTTAAGAATTATCATCCCCCTCTGCATTTCCTCCCAGCTCTGCAGAACATTTAAGCTTCTTTCAGCTCATTGTTTTGGTTTTACAGTCTATACTACATGATTAGCACCAACCAGCAGACAGACAGCATTGTGAGTGGCAGTAAAAGAACCTGATATCATCACCTTACTCATTAATACTGGTTTAAAACATTCTATTTATATAGTATAATTCCGTCATACTCTGGGTGGGAACACAGACAGCATAAAAGACGGATGTAGCGTCAGAAAGGAGGATTGTTCTGTGTATGCCAATGAGCGTGCGGTTTCACAGCCAGGATCCACCCCTCATTAGTCACATCCAGGCTTCATAACGGGACTTCAAACAAGTGGGTGATATCACAGTGGCTACGTCCATCTTTTGTACTACGTATGGGTGGGAAAAGACAGGAGCTGTGCCCTGTGAGAAAAAAAAACTTCACCGAAGATAACAAGAGTTGCCCATTCTGGCTTTAGGTTAAAGGATAAAAACAGGAAGGAGTATTTAATAAGGTAAGTGATGGAAATGACCCGATTACTCAATTAAAAGGTATTGTGTGAAATCCGTGTTTCAGACAACTTTTTCAGTCAGTGGCTTTCACTCTCTCACCACAGCAGGACATAAAAACAAACAGATACTTACTACGCAGAACATCAGTGCACAGCTTTACAAGATGTTCATCTGAGGGAGGCTTGCCCTGGAACACACAATTACACTTTGATTCAGCTGAATCCACTCTGGGACTGGGAAAACATGTTTGAGCTCACGCCTGCAGATTTACAGGATCTTCTCAACGCACAGCTCTCCATCTTCATGTAGCTCACACACGCTGACAGCCGCGTCACTATAACTCCCACACCTGACCTCCCCAGTCGTGGCAGGAAATCACAGACTGTATCTATCAGCCCTCTTTTTTTTTCTTTTTTCTTCTGTTAACACCAGATAAGAAAGGAAGTATACTTACAGGTTTTCCAGGATATCCCGGTTGGCCTGGTTGGCCCGGCAACCCGTCCTGGCCGGGAAATCCCCTGGGACCGACAGCACCCATATGGCCCATGTCGCCCTTCTTTCCCTCAGGCCCCCTGGGGCCCATATCACCTGTCACTCCTTTCTGAAGCAGCAGCAAGAGAATCACACCAAAAAATCACAATCCAAAACAAAAAACAGTAAAACTGAGGCTTATTTGCAGTAATTGACTGTTTACTAAACACTAACTCTCAACACTCCTAACAACCATATAGGCAGACAGTGAGTATTACAGTGGTGTGGAAGGTTATGCAATAGGCAATAGGAGTGAAAGTGCAAGAAAGAGCATCTGATGCTATCTGGGATAGTGCTGCTTTTGTCAAACACAGCAGTTAGTCCTCATTTGAAAAGCTTTTCTCTTGTAAAGTAGGAAGTTAAAACATCCAAGCATATCAACATGCATGTTAACTAAGCAGTCAAACGGGGTTATATAACTGTGCACTGCAAGGCCATTCTCAATCCCAGTGTGTCCAACAGTTCCCTTTTGTCTAATCTGTTGGCATCCATGAGATACACACAAAGTGTCCTTTGACGCTGGTGCCCTGACACACCTGTTCCAGCAAAAGCGAGTCTGGTATTACTCCCAACTTGCTACATTTGGACATTTAATGAGGATCAAATTTAAAAGCGCAGGGCACTGTTAAGTGTAATTTTCTAATGGTCATGGTGTTGTGAGAACATGAATTTTAACCAAAGCCACAATATTTCCCAAAAGTTAAGTAGCTTTGGTGCCTGGTTGAGAGTCTTGTGATTTATGCTTCTGTCACATCTCTGCAATCTTTGACACACCAGTGACTTTGACAGAACAGCAGTATTTGACACCCTGGGGGTGAAAACAGGTTAACACTGCAGCTTTCTTCTAAATGGTGGATGCTAACTTTTTGTCTGGAACATGTACCTTTTACCTCAGTCTTTTGACATCTGTGATATAATACTTAATTAGTAATACTTAAGAATTTTACAGCATTCTTAGTTTAGATCAAGTCAGCTGGAAACAAAGTCAAGGCGTGTTCAGCCAACTCCTAGTGTTGGGTTAATTAGCTAGCTAGCTAAACTTGAGAAATCTGAAATCTGTTTTTTCAATTGACAAAATTGATGGTGCTTTGTCAGTTCAATTCAATTCAATTCAGTTTTATTTATATAGTGCCAAAATACAACAGTCACCTCAAGGCGCTTTATATTGTGGGGTAAAAACCCTACAATATTAGAGAGAAAACCCCAACAGTCAGACGACCCCCTATGAGCAAGCAGTTGGCGGCAGTGGGAAGGAAAAACTCCCTTTTAACAGGAAGAAACCTCCAGCAGAACCAGGCTCAGGGAGGGGCAGCCATCTGCCCCTACCTACCATTTGGTGGTAAGGGGAAATCAGTAAAGAGAATGGAGTTTTTGTAAACCTGTCGAAGAATTTAAAGTCTGCCACTTTTATCAAACTGCACATATAGGTATAGGCAAATGACAGTAACAAAGGAGGCTTAGTAAATAGTGAATAACAGAGAAGGGTTGTACTCTTTCCATGTTTTTTTCCATTAGTGATCAAAAAGCAGATGTGTTTTGATGTCCTACAAATGACAGCAACTGAGGGAAGTTGTATCTCCTTAAATTGTAATTCTGCAGACAGTACAGTAAATGTTTGATTTGCAGATGTGTGCATCTTATGGAAAGAGTGCTTTTGTGATGTATATTTTTGCCCGGGGGGCCAGATTTCCACAGGCCTGAAGGTATTGGCTCTGTAAGTCTTCTATAGCAGCCATGCAGGCTTGACAGGGCTTCTCACTGCGGTGCAGAATAAGACAGAATGGATTATATCTAATACCGCAAAGTCTAATTCGACAAACCTCTCCTTTCCATCCCCTGGGTCCCACTTCGCCCTGACGGAAGAAGAAAAGAGAGCAGGAAGGGTGGGGAGGAAAAGAGAGGAGGGAGAAATAGAGAAAGACAGTTAGAAACTTGTGCTTACATCAAAGGCAAAGACAGTATGTCAGAGGAGCTACGCGAGGTGCTCTGCATTGCTGATGCAGAACTGCTCTTTTCTGTCAAACTGATGGCTTACAAAACATTCTAGATTGGTTATTGTAATGCATTCTCTAAAGATTTTTCTCCCCTCTTCCTACTTGTTGTAATGCAATAAAAATGCATCTGTGGATTTGTTAGCCCTTATAAAAAACACCATCCACTGGTAACCCCAATTCTGAATGGCTTTACTGCGGAATTAAGTAATAGGACATAGCTTGAGGTGTGGGTGTGTTCCATTTTCCTTGAAATCCTTCCCCTTTTTCTCTAGACTTCCTCCTCTCCTTCAAGACCTGGTAACTGATTTCAGTCATTTTAGGAAATAAATTCTAGATATAATTCTGCTTCTAGGATGTTTTGTCCACCGCAATACAGGAAGCATTTACTAAAGCCATAATGCCCAGCACATGATCTGCTGAAATAACTTTCTCAATTACACTCACTGCTGATGTAACAGGAGGACAATCAATGCCAAATTAAGGTCAAAAACCCTACAGATATCCACTACTACTCAAAGACTCAAGAATGCACCCAGCAGTGCGACACTGTTGGTGTTGGGAAATGTTCATGCATGTTCAGTCATCTGAGTCGTAGCAGTGACAACCTTTTGATTTTCTTCTCAGACAGTGTCTCTTTGTTGCTTTCTATTCAACTCACCACATGGAAGCACTTCACACACAAAAACTGATCCTTGCAATCAAAGGCTTCGCAGTATTTGTTCTTTCAATATTACATTCATAAATACAGACATTCAAGTAGTTGAGAAACCCTTCCTTTGTCATTGGTTGTCAACCAGTGTCTATGCCACAACTGTTTCATAATTTTTTAGGTTAATGACATAAACTGAAGCACTGATCCATGAAGCTAAGATGAATAGTAATGCAAGAGCGTGCTTTACACTGTAAAAACAGCAACTTACATTCTGCAGAATAAATAAAATAACGTTATAACGTGATACTGGTTTGGTCAAATTTTATCAATTGTCAATTTTTTCCTCAACCCAAAATAGTTTAAAATAAATTCATGATGTAAGCCTAAATTAGCTTCTTGTAAGTAAGGACTGTTTCCCCTCCCTGCGCCCTTGTGGGGACATGTGGTTCAAGTAACTGTGCACACACACACACACACACAAAACCACACACTTACACCCCTGCTGAAGTTGTTGTTTTTCGAAACATAAGCTTCACTGCCACCTAGTGGAAGCAGAATGATTTTACACTCACAGGCACGCCGGGACTCCCTGGCTCTGCGTCTCTGCCTCGCTCCCCCTGCAAAAGAGATACATCATGACTGACTGGAGGACTGTGTGAGTTTGTTTGTACATGTGTGTGGCTGAGACTGACTGTGCGTAATGACAGTGTGTATGCACTGGTGTGCGCCTGTCCATGTCCTCATTTTATGTGTGTGTGAGTGGAGAAAAGGTCATGATTACCACTAGCAGCCAATAAGGGAAAGCCGGGGTGAGAGGGGATAGGAATTGGCTGCTGGTGACCTTTAACAAACCTCACTTTTTTATCTCGTTTGTGTGGTTTTCCAACCACATCCTGCAGCACTTTTAACACACTGCTCTGCTTTTCCCACTCCTCTGAGCCATCGCTCTGTCTGCCATTAGTGCATGCAAAGGGGAGCAACTGAATCAGTCCGTTTGGGACTGATGGCCTCACAATTGTAGCTTTTGCAAAGCTGAGGTTTTAAATAAAATGATCACCTCATATCAGACTGCATTGGCTTTTTACTCTTACTCTAAGAAACTGGAGCTACTTAAATATATCACATATTCTAATCACCACCATGTAAATCACTGAAATGTAACACATTCAAATTAGTACACTAATCGCTTGAATAGTTGCTGCAAACATCTTTAGCTGCTGTGTCATCCTGTCAGAACAGGGTGTTCAAAAATGTCTATTAAAATGAGAGAAATTGAGGAAAATCTAACGGTTAAGAAGCGTGTATCAGAGAACACTTGGTACGCATGCTATAAAAAATGTTGAAATAATTAGTTAATTACCAAAAGCCCTGCTGTTGTTTGATTTAATTGCTTCATCTCAAAAAAGAACCACCAAAAATATTGTCTCAATGAGCCACGTGTTGTTGTCTTGCTGCAAGTCTTTACTTAAAGCTTGTTATTGCTTTGTTTCATTTATATATGTAAATAGTCATCATAAACATTGGTATGTTGTAAAATATACTGCAGGAATACCTCATATAATACTATATGAGGTATTTCTGCAGTTTTAAAAGTAAAGAAATTGATTATCCAATCACACTACAAAATTTAATGAGATCGTTTACTTAAAAGGGAGTTTTTCCTTCTCTCAAGTACTGCTCAGTGGCTGAATTATGTAAAGTGTAAAGTCCTGATCTTGCTACCAACAGATTTCATCTAATATGACTCCACGTAAATAAAGTTGGAGATGTACCACTCGATTGGCAAATCGCTGATCGGTCATGAGCCCTGACCAAAAGTCTGACTGTACTGTAACAACTGTATCACAACAGTTTTTCCACTTGGTAGCAATATGCCATGCAAACGCACAAATCAATGAAACCACAGCATATCAATTTCTGCTAAAATATTATTTCCTTGCTACAAAATGCAACGGACTAAAATTGCATCTGGCTTTGTCATAATGCTAATGCTGTAGCCAGTACTCTGTCAGCGTACCCTCAGCCTTTTCTTTATTTTCACACCTCTGCCAGTCTGTGTGTAGAGCCAGTCTTTCCCAAAGGCTTCTCTCTCTTTTGCTTAACACTTATTAGCTTAAATTCTGACTTCAAGGAAGATTCTCATGTTGATGTTGGTTCAACACTTGACAGTGGGCTGCACGAACAGCAACTTTGCTCTCTCTGGATATTTTCATAATGCAATTTGATTAACGGCAGCACTGGAGCATGTACTAAATAAACAGGATTTCACTGGCTTGTGCTTGTGCCGGCACTTGAAAACTTGAACTTTTCTCAACTTTTCTGTGCAAGTAGTGGGTCCAAAGCCCAGGAAGAGACCCACAATTCAGTTTAGCAAAATATGACATCACCTTGTTGAAAATAAATGAGACGTGTGTGTGTGTGTGTGTGTGTGTGTGTGTGTGTTGAAGCCTCAAGTGAATCCTCCCTAAGCCATTTTCACAAATGCACTTATAACAATTTCAAATTAGGATATTTTCTAGTTTTTCTTTCCCACATGTAGCAGCGCAGCAGGAAATAGTTCACATTTCTGGAAATACTCTGTGTGGGTTAGATTGGGGCTGAAGGGCTGATGGAGCAAAGGGTGGATCTTACTGAGATTTCAGGACACTGATGCTTGCTAGCTAGCTACCTTGGTTAGCAATGTGCATATGTAATTCTCCTTGACTGTGGTATTAACTAGTGTTTCGGCAAGAAAAAGCAGCCTTAAAACAAAATTAATGATGCAAAGGCATAGTTAAAAGTCTTTTGGATTCCATTCATTTAAAATTTGACATACATGTAAGTACCATGGATGACACAACAATCCATACTGACATCTGATTCACATGCAGTGAGACCATTATTTCTTTTTTTTAGGTGGACAATGATCCAAAACACACCTCTAGGCTCTTTAAGGGTTGTTTGAGCCAAGAAGCAGAATGATGGAGTGTTGCAACATCGGTCCTAGCCTCCAGTTAAGTTAAACTCACCTGAGATGGTTTGGGAAGAGATGGACCTTAGAGTGAAGGAAAAGCAGCCAACTAGTGCTCAGCCTATGTGATAAGTGAATTCCTTAGTTGGAAAAACTCAAGATTATGACCTCATGATGCTGTTTAGTTTAGAGAATCTAACTATATAATTCCACACTGTAAATGAGTGTTGGTTAGTAATGGGAAGTGAAGAAAATTCAATTCAATTTTATTTATATAAATCAAAAATAATAAATTTATATATATATAAATCAGAGTCGCCTCAAGGCACTTTATATCTGAGGGTAAAAACCCTACAATATTACAGAGAAAACCTCAACAGTCAGACGACCCCCTATGAGCAAGCACTTGGCAACAGTGGGAAGGAAAACCTCCCTTTTAACAGGAAGAAACCTCCGGCAGAACCAGGCTCAGGGAGGGGCAGCCATCTGGCGCGACCGTTTGGGGATGAGGGAAAACAGAAGGGACCAGAGGGAGACAGGAAAAAAGACACACTATGGGAGAGAGTCAGAGAAAAGCCACCATACCTGTTTTCCTTTAGGCCCAGGCTCTCCTTTGTCCCCCTAACAACACAACACTGAACATTAGAGCACATCCACAATACACTGCAGTGACAGCGAGACATTTAAATAAGAGGAATTCATAACAGAGGAATAGCATCCCTGTCCTGTGGCTTGCATATACTGTGCATCAAACACAGCAGTATGTTAAGCAGACTGTTCTGGATCAGGATTGTTTGTTGTGTTTTTATGCATCTGGGCATGCTGCTTTTGAAGTGTGAAGGACAACCTTCAGCACCATTAAAATTAATCATGTCATCTAAGCACAGCATGAATAATACATCAACAAGTATGTATTATGTTAGGCTGTCAACATTTCCACAGTACAACTTGTAAATCATGTAAGCTCCTGACAGTTAAAGCCATAAATCATTCATCAAGTGCCGCCTCTACTGCCTTTTGAAGACTTCATTAAGAGCAAATAAACCATGTTGTTTAGTTTGTTTTGCGTGTAATTACAAGAGTTGACTCTCACCTTATGACCTTTGAACCCCGGCAGACCCATGGCACCTGGCAGCCCTGGAATGCCCGGTTCCCCCACTGAGCCCTGAGAAAGTGAGAGTTTTATTGATCTTTGACAAAAGAAAAGATGTAGAGAATGTTGGGGAATGGAAACCAGTTACGTGTTTGTTTGGAATCCAGCATCGGAGCTCTTTATCCACCACATAAAAGACAGGATCTTTGGAAACTGGTCAAAAGATTCAGAGTGTGTGTGTTTCTATCCCCTGTGACAACTCCTCAGGCTGCTCCAGATAATCATCAAGGCTGGGTAAATATGGCTTATAAAGATGTTTGAGTGAAGACTTTTCAAGTGTTCCTTTGCTTGTGAATTCGTCATTTCTAAAACGCTGAAGGAAAGTGTGCTTTGAAGGATGGCACCTTGAAAATAACCAAAGTTACCTGTAATTAAGTAGCAAAGCAAAGACAACTTGGATTCTTTTTTTAAATGGTTGACATTTGTGGGTGTAATTCTTCAGTAACATGTTGCTTAACAAACAAGTGGCATAAAAAGTGCTGCTGTCACTCATCAGGAAGACCCAGACTGCAGGCTGGTGAAATAAGTACAGGCTGACAGGATGAATCCCAGCACCATGCTGAATTCTATCAAACTGTCACCTTTATGTAGGCGTCTGGGAACACTTGCTGGGGCTGGGGAATAATGGCACAAGTAGTGTACCTGCTTGTTGTATCTTTGTTTAGATAAAAACGGATGAAACTGAATTTATTTCTACTTCTTTATCCTTAAATATGTGACCTTCTTGGCTATTAAACGTTGTTCTCCCAAGTCTTAGCAATTACAGGGTAAAACAATGATTCTGAAACACATAAAAAAAATCGAAACTTTTTTTAAAAAAGTTCTTTTTGTTTTTCTCCAAAACAGAATTAGAGCTATTTATCTTCAGTGATAACTTAGACCTTACAGGGTTAACATCTGATCTAACATCCACTGACGACCCATCTAGGGCTAGAGTTACGATGCCAATGTTAGCCGAACCCAAACTTACCCCCACACCCTGTCACGGTGTGTACATGTATATTTAAATTAAATTTCAAGGAGCTTTCCGTAACCTCAGAAAATCATTGTTATCTTCGTGCGAACTATGGCTCATACAACTGAAACAGTGATGAGACATTCATGAGATTGCTCTGAGCTAATATGCTGCACTGTTGTATGTATGCCAAGTATCTTGTACAGCAGCTGAGAGACCAGTTTATGTATTGTATATCTGAGCATATAATGACAACAAAAGTGTCTTGGCAACCAATGTCTGATACATTTTGCATATCTACGTTAAATCTAGCTGGCTAACTGCCGAAATGTTTGGGCTTTGCACAAAGCAAAGCCCAAACATGGTTTACTGAATTCTGAAGCCTGGTTTTCAGTCAGGCTTCAGAATTCATCAGAGCACACAAACAGCTCTAGTGAAGGTTACTAATGACCTTCTTATGGCCTCTGACAGTGGACTCATCTCTGTGCTTGTCCTGTTAGACCTCAGTGGAGCATTCGATACCGTTGATCACAATATTTTACTGCAGAGATTAGAACATACCTTGGAGATCAAAGAAATTGCATTACACTGGTTTCAATCATATTTATTGAATAGACTCCAATTTGTTCATGTAAATGGGGAGTCTTCTTCACACTCTAAAGTTAATTATGGAGTTCCTCAGGGTTCTGTGCTGGGACCAATTCTATTTACATTATACATGATTCCCTTAGGTAGTATTATTAGAAAACATAGCATACA
>VUQI01061627.1:0-17983 GCA_015106735.1 Paratilapia polleni
TGTTTCTGGGCTGTGATGAATTCTGAAGCCTGACTGAAACTCTTCAAATAAACCATTCCTCTGCAGATGATCAGTCAGCTGTTTTGCAACTACTCTTTCAAGAATTTTAGAAATAAAAGGAAGGCTAGAGATCGGCCTATAGTTAGCTAAGACAGCTGGGTCAAGTGAAGGCTTTTTAAGTAATGGTTTAATTACTGCCGTCTTAAAGGCCTGTGATACGTAGCCTGTTAATAAAGATAGATTGAGTGTATTTAAGATTGAAGCATTAATTAATGGTAGGACTTCTTTGAACAATCTTGTAGGGATGGGGTCCAATAGACAAGCTGATGGTTTAGAGGAAATAATTATTGAAGTTAACTCAGAAAGATCAATCAGAGAGAAAGAGTCTAAATAAGTATCTGTGTTTTTGAAAGTTGCAGTAGATAACAATACGTCTGTGGGACAGCTGTGAATAATTTTTTCTCTAATGGTTAAAATTTTATTTGCAAGATTAAAATTTTATTTGTAAAAATTAATGCAGTATTTTATGCCATAAGAGCTAAATAGTCATCAAAGTCACTACTAGTTGCCAGCTACATGCCAATATTTAATGCAGCCACAGATGTACTGTACATCAATCAACATTCTGTTGCTATTTAATCCCACTGGATTCTGTGCCCTTTTCACCGAATGACATCTGTCTTCACTGTCACGTAACTTCCTCTTTTGTTAATCTATTTTTTCCTTTTAATTTTGCAGTATTTTATTTTTTGAGTATTACAATAATCACTCTCCTTTTACACTGTTGTTGTCATTGCACTGTATTTGTCTATATCTGATTTATTTCACACAATTTATTCTATGTAGTGTCTTCAAATGTTCACTAGATTTCATTAAGTATGTGAATCTGTGGTTCAAATCAGAGGTGGCAGCCCTAACTTGTAACAATAAAAATTTTAGAAGCACTGAGAGACTCTAATTCACCAACCTGAGTTTATATATGAGGCAGTGGCCATCTCATGCCCTGTCTCATGCACCAGCAACAGGAGGCAGCTCCTTCTCTTCCTCCTCTCACCTGTTCCTTCCTCATTTTTTTTTTAAAAAAAGCATTTTATGCCCATTGTTGAAGTGCTTTAGCTAGTTAGCCACCACCAGATCAACCTGCTTTGCAACATAACTGCTGGTGTTGTTGAATGCAGTTTTCTAGGACCCCGACCAGTCAACACAGGGACCTTACAGGTGCTGATTTTAGGAAGGACCTGAGGGATGCTCAGCTGTGAGTGGTCCTTACAATTAGGGTAGGTTGGTCAGACAGAGACGGGAGTGTTTCAGATGTGACTTTGCCCGTGATAAACGGATGCCTGAATACACCCACCCTTTAATAAGCAATTCTTTTATGAGAAGGGCTATGCAAAAAATGCCCAGGGCTAACGGCACACCTGGCACCTAAAGTAAAAGAGTGGAAAATGCTGAAATCTGAACTGCATTTGCTGAAAAACATCATGGTAGCACTTCATAATAAAAAGGATCTAATTTCCCCAAATTTATCATCTAATTGAAATGTAATTTTTATGAAAGTAGGGTGTAATTTCAATTATCTAAAAATACAGAGCTTAACAAGTTTAGTACAGTTGGTACACTTTTTTCGGTCACTACCCAGAATTTCATTTTATTGAGCAACAGTGAAAAGCAGATAATTTATAAAACATTGAACAGCAGTTGCAAACTGGCTAGAAATATTTAATTATATTTCACTTATTTTTTTTTTTTCTATTGAGCAACATTTAAAAGTTATTCATTTGAAGAGCAATTGCAAATTGCAATAATAACACCAGAGGCTACAACCACATAACAGTATTAAACCATTAAAAAACTACGTCATAACATATGTCAGTACTGATTGAAGATTACAATGATCTAAGTTCAATTATCTAAGTTAAGTTTAACGGTGATACAAGGAGAAGGAACTATTCAATGTGAAAGGGACATGGTAAAGTGAAAAACTTACCTTTAAAATAAAACTTTGCCGATATCTCTGGACCAGACATGCTCACGTACTTCAAATTTCCCTCAATCAAAGAGGATGCTAATACACATATGACAGATCTGGTTGTCTGCACATGTAAGTTTTTTGAGATGTTTCAACTGTCCCTCTGTTCCAACTGTACTTGGTCTACCCTATTAGACCACCTGTCATAAAATCGAGAAAGACCATCCAGCATCATAAAGTGCTTTAATGAGGACTCTTTCCTTTTAAGTGAGTTCTCAACATTTTCCCATTTTGAACAGGAGTGAGAAATTTCAAACTGAATTCACGTTTTTATATCCGAATTTGAGCCGGCACACTGGACTTCTTTGAAAAGTCAGAAATTAATCAAGCATAACATTCAACCACTAAAACAAATTTTTCTGTTCAGGAATGAAAGTAAATAACTGTAATTTGGCATCTTAATCAAACAATAATAATGTGCTTTACTGTTTTTTCTGCTTTTTTTTGTAAAATAGTAAATTCGAAAATTCATGGATAACAATAATAATATAATTATAGTAATAATTATAATAAGTATGTAAGGAGGAGTATTTTAGAGGAAGAATGTTTCCCCATGTTTCCCAATCTTACATAGTAATTACAAATTATTTTGATGTGCAAAATACTGTTCAATTGTACACTTATATTACGTATAAGGAAATTAAATAAGTACTGCTCTCCCTTTCCCACTCTATAATTATACAGCCAAAAAAAACACTATCAAATATTATAAGGCAGAGGTCCACATAATTCAGTTTAATTCAATTCAATTTAATTCAATGGTACTATTATTTTATGAATAAAAGTGAATTGAATTGAATTGAATTTAACTGAATTGAATTTCAATTCAATTCACTTTTATTTATATAGCGCCAAATCACAACAACAGTCACCTCAAGGCGCTTTATATTTTAGGGTAAAGACCCCAAACTATTACACAGATAACCTCAACAGTCAGGCGACCCCCTATGAGCAAACACTTGGCAACAGTGGGAAGGAAAACTCCCTTTCAACTGGAAGAAACCTCTGGTAGAACCAGGCTCAGGGAGGGGCAGCCATCTACTGCGACTGGTTGGGGGTGAGGGGAAACAGAAGAGAGCAGAGGGAGACAGGACAAAAGACACACTATGGGTGAGAGCCAGAGTTTAATAATAACTAATGATTAAATGCAGTAGTGGTGTATAAATATATGGAGAGTGAAGAAGAAGAACCAATGAAGAGAAGCAAATATGGGAGAAATATGGTTTCTCTTTCTAGTCCCCGTCAGTACTCTCGCTGCAGCATTCTGGATTAAATGAAGGCTTTTCAGGGAGCTTTTAGAACAACCTGATAATAATGAATTACTATAGTCCAGGCTAGAAGTAATAAATGCATGAACTCTTGACTCTAGTTTGGTGTCATTTATTGGATTGGATGATTGAAGTCTGAAGAAACAAGACATATTGGCAATTTAACAATTTATTTATTTAACAAACAGGGGCTTAGTAGCATGTGGAAGAACCATACACAGCCACAACAGCCTGGCACTTCCTCCTCATGCTGGTCACCAGCTTGAAGTTGCCCTATGGCACGGGTCCTATCCAGATCAGTCAAACGTGGCATGCTTGGAGCAGACACCAACTGACCGCTGTAACAGGTTCCATGCTCACAGGTGCTGCTAATCAGGCGTGAATCAAGCACCTGATTGTCAGCTCCTGTGGTACCAGAAGCTCAAAACAAGAGTCAATAGCAGAATAAGCTGATTGGCATTGGCAGAGAAGATTTGGCATATTCGTCATGGGTGTAACCCACATACTCAACTCTGCTGCTCAACCCACAAATGCATTTTACACATGCGGCACCATTTAAAGGGAAATAAACAGGTTTTCCAGTGGTATAAGATTTATTGCCAAGAAGCATTGTTACAACAAAGAAATAATCAACCAAACACAAATTTCTTTACTTTTTGTGCTAAGTTTGGTTTTTTGGCATCACTCAGAGATAGGATGTTTCTAATTTTAGAGATATTGAGCAAATGCAAGAAAGTGGTCCTACACATTTATTTAATATGCACGTTGAAGCACATATCCTCATCAAGAATGACTCCAAGATTTCTCACAATGTTACCGCAGGCCAAGGTAATATCAAGACACCATGTTTCTAAGATTTTTAGGTCCGAGTACATTAACCTCAGTTTTAACTGAATTTAGAAGTAGGAAATTAGAGGTCATCCAGGCCTTTATGTCTTTAAGACATGCCTGTAATTTAACTAATTAATGTGTGTCATCTGTCATGGATAGATAGAGCTGGGTATTATCTGCATAGCAATGAAAATGTATGCTATGCCCTCTAATAATACTGCCTAAGGGAAGCATGTACAGTGTAAATAGAATTGGTCCCAGCACTGAACCTTGTGGAACTCCATAATTAACTTTAGTGTGTGAAGAAGACTCCCCATTTACATGAACAAATTTGAGTCTATTAGATAGATATCGCTGAAACCACTGCAGCGCAATTCCTTTAATACCCAAGGTATGTTCTAATCTCTCTAGTAAAATGCTGTGGTCAACGGTATCAAATGCTGTACTGAGGTCTAACAGGATAATTTTTAATTAATTTATTTAGTTTTGATTTCTTTGATAAACACAGTTAAACAAGATTTTTTTTAAGGGAATTTTCTTTTGTACATCCATCCATCCATTTTTTAAGCAGAGAAGCCCAGACCATCCTCTATCCAGCCACCTTCTCCAGCTCATCAGGAATGCAGAGGTGTTCCCAGGCCAGCTGAGAGATGTAATCTCTCCAGTGTGTCCTGGGTGTACCCCGGGGCCTCCTCCTGGTAAGACATGCCCGGAACACCTCACCCAAGAGGCGCCCAGGAGGCATCCTTGTCAGATGCCCAAACCACCTCAACTGGCTCCTTTTGATGTGGAGGAGTAGCGGTTCTACTCTTAGCCCCTCCTGAATGTCTGAACCCCTCATCCTATCTCTAAGGGAGAGGCCAGCCACCCTTTGGAGAAAGCTCATTTATGCCACTTGTATTCGCGATCTCATTCTTTCGGTCACTACCCAGAGCTCGTGACCATAGGTGAGCGTAGGGACACAGATCGACCAGTAAATCAACAGTTTCGCTTTCAACTCTCTCTTCACCACGACAAATCGGTGCAGCGTCCGCATCACTGCAGATGCGGCCCCAATCCGTCTGTCAATCTCCCGCTCCCCTCTCCCCTCACTCATGAACAAGTCCCCGAGATACTTGAACTCCTCCACTTGGGGCAGCAAGTTGTCCCTGACCCAGAGTGGGCACTCTGCCCTTTTCCGGCTGAGAACCATGGCCTAAGACTTGGAGGTGCTAATTCTCACTTCTGCCACTTCACACTTGGTTGCGAACTGGAGCGAGATGGAGGCCACCACTTGATGAAGCCAACAGAACCACATCATCCGCAAAAAGCAGAGATGAGATTCTGAGGCCATCAAAGTGGAAGCCTTCCACCACTTGGCTTCACCTAGAAATTCTGTCCATAAAAATTATGAACAGAATCGATGACAAAGGGCAGCCCTGGCGAAGTCCAACACCCACCGGGAACAAGTCCAACTTATTACCAGCAATGCGGACCAAGCTCTTGCCAACGGTTATACAGGGACCAAATGGCCTGTAGCAACGGGCCAGACACCCCATACTCCTGAAGCACCTCCCACAGGAAGTCCAAAAAACACATGTAGACTGGTTGGGCAAACTCCCACGCACACTCAAATATACTTGTTCTGCAACCTGGACAAAATCCACATTGTTCCTCCTGAATCCAAGTTTCGACTAATGAACAAACTCTCCTTTCCAGTACCCTGGCATAGACCTTCCCAGGGAGGCTGAGTAGTGTGATCCCCCTATACTTGGAGCACACCCTCCGGTCCCCCTTCTTAAAGATGGGAAACCACCACCCCAATCCAGGGCCACTGCCCCAGATCTCCACACAACGTTGTATAGGTGTGTCAACCAAGACAGCCCTCAACATCCAGGGCCTTAAGGATCTCATCCACCCCAGGGGCCCTGGCACCAAGGAGTTGTTTAACTACCAGTGACCTCACCCCCAGTGATGGGCGAGTCGTCCCCCTAATCCCCAGACCTTGCGGAAGACGTGTCAGTGGGATTAAGGAAGTCCTTGAAGTATTCCTTCCACCGCCTGAATATATCCTCAGTTAAAGTCAGCAGCACCCCACCCGCACTATACACTGTGTGAGTAGAGCACTGCTTTCCCCTCCTGAGTCTCCTGACAGTTTGCCAGAATCGCTTCCAGGCGACCAAAAATTTTGTTCCATGGCCTCAACGAACTCTTCCCACACCTGAGTTTTTGCTTCAGCTACCGCCAGAGCCACTCTCAGCTGCCTCCGAAGTCCTACAGGCTAACCAAGCCTGATAGGACTCCTTCTTCAGCTTGATGGCTCCCTTCACTTCCGGTGGCCACCATCTGGTTCATTGGTCACCGCCACGACAGACACCAACCACCTTGCAGCCGCAGCTCCGTTCAGACGCCTCAACAATAGAGGTGTGGAACATGGTCCAGTCGGACGCAATGTTCCCAGCCTCCCTCGGAAGGCTGTCGAAGTTCTGCCCAAAGCACCCTCACTAGATGTTTGTGTGGGCCAGGCCTCTCTAGCATCTTCCCCCACCACCTGATCCAACTCACCACCAGGTGGTGATCAGTTGACAGCTCAGCTCCTCTCTTTACCCGAGTGTCCAAAACATACAGCCACAGATCTGATGATACCATCACAAAATCAATCATCGACCTGTGACCTAGGGTGTCCTGGTGCCACGTGCACTTATGGACACCGTTATGTTTGAACATGGTGTTTGTTATAGACAAACTGTGATATGCACATAAGTCCAATAACAAAACATCACTCGGGTTCAGATCAGGCAGGCCATTCCTCCCAATCATGCCCCTCCAGATTTCACTGTCGTTGCCCACGTGAGCGTTGAAGTTCTTTTGTACATATGGATAATTTTATTCATACATGTCTTATTGGAGAGTTTGTTGTCCCCGTGTCTGCGTAGGTTCTCTCCAGGTACTCCCAGCTTCCCCCCACAGTCCAAAGACATGCATGTTAGGTTAATTAGTGATTCCAAATTGGCCATAGGTGTGAACATGAGTGTGAATGTCTGTCTCTCTGTGTTAGTCCAGTGATAGATTGGTGACCTGTTCAGGGTGTACCCTGCTTCTCGCCCCATGACAGCTGGGATAGGCTCCAGCCCAGCCATGACCCTGAACTGGATAGGTGAAAGAAAATGGATGGATTTCTTATTGGTACAGTTTAGTAATTATTTCTTTCATTTTTGTTTTTGCTCTTATCTTTATCTTCTACTTTATCATCTACTAATTTATCCTTTTACCCCATCTTCTGAAAAGCAAAGTAAGGAGAAGTGATGTATCCTTCTGTTTGATGGACAGTGGTAAATGATTTAAAATATACACCAAAGAACGGTGTTTACTTTGTATGTTTCTGCCTAACTGTGGGAGGTAGCTATGCTGAGTTCTGTATGTGTCCAGTGTGCAAACTGCACACTGAAACCCAGAATGATGATTTTGTACTTGAAAATTGTGTGTTGGTTATGCAAAAGTTTTTGTTACCTTTTTTTTCATGAATATATATTTTCAGTTACATAATGCACTTTATTGAATTAGGGGTAGAAGTCTGTTCCAACAACACAAACACTTTGAACTTAAATGTTTAAGCCTGAGCATGGAGCCTTTTCCCATAAAAAGTAGAAAATAGCAGTGTAGTGTTGAGGTCAGAAAAATTAAGCCAATTTGAAAGTGCCTAAAAACCTGCATTCTATCTGAAGGCCACCAGATAGTGATAGCTGTTGTTGCAAAAAGACCTCCAGACCTATAGAAGTCTATGGGAAAACGGCTGTCTGTCTTGACCTCTGTAAACACTTTCCTGCTGAGTTTTAGGCTTTGTCACTCATTCTGGGCCATATTGAATAAAACATCTGTATTGTGAATGTATTGTGAATCTTGGTCATACCATGTTTCAAAATGGAGGATTATCTGTGGTATGAAACCACATGTTCATAGGCTAATGACATGTCAATCACAAGACATTAGCCAAGAAGTGTGTGGTTTCACAGTCAGACCCACCCCTTTGAATCACATCCAGTTGTTTGCAACCAAGATGGCGACGGTGGACGCACTCATGTCGAGGCTTCAAAACAAGACTTCAGAAACCAATGGGTGATGTGATAGTAGCTACGTCCATCTTTTACATTATTTATGGTTGGGAAATGACTCACTTAGAATTAAATTACAAAATAATTTGTAAACAGGATGCGGACAGCAGTCCTGTACTGCTGCTGTTCTTAGGTTTACTGATCTTTGTAGATTTAGGCAACGACATTCTACAATGTATATGCAGATATTACATGAGCTTTAATGCTTTCCAATCCCTATCCAGTATAAAGCTAGTATAAAGGTGTAATAAGGCAAATGACAATAAAGACCAATCCTACTAGTAACTAGCAAGACATATTGTGTGCCAAACTGCACAGAAAAAGCTTGTGTTTTGTGATATTTGTTGAACTCTAAAACACTGCATGTGGTATTACCTGCCACCAAAAAAAAAAAGCTTATGCTTGCTCTACTTCTGTAGCCAGCTAGACGGCTACATGCTGAAGATAAGTACCACAGTTTTATTGACTTCTACATTCATGAACACTTGACACGGAGGAGAAGGAACAAAAATATGTGTGCAGAGTGTGCGGGGAGGACTGTGGGATGACATTACTTTCTGATCAAGCAGCAACCTCCAGAGCTGAAAAATGAAGCTAATGCAGAAGTGGCAAATACTGCAGTTCCTCTAGGTGCCACTCGAGACTGCCTCCAAAAGGGAGCCAATCTCCGTAGACTCAGAAGATAGAAGAGAGCAGAGGGAGACAGGACAAAAGACACTCTATGGGAGAGAGACAGAGTTTAATACTAACTAATGATTAAATACAATAGTGGTGTATAAACATATGGAGAGTGAAGAGAGGCAAGTGAAGAAGAAATGCTCAATGCAGCATGGGAAGCAGTGCAGTGCAATTCCTTTAATACCCAAGGTATGTTCTAAAAGGGTATGTTCTCTGTAGTAAAATATTGTGGTCAGCGGTATTGAATGCTGCACTGAGGTCTAACAGGACAAGCATAGAGATGAGTCCACTGTCAGAGGCCATAAGAAGATCATTCATAACCTTCACTACAGCTGTTTCTGTGCTGTGATGAATTCTGAAGCCTGAGTGAAACTTCAAATAAACCATTCCTCTGCAGATGATCAGTCAGCTGTTTTGCAACTACTCTTTCAAGAATTTTAGAAATAAAAGGAAAGTTAGAGATCAGCCTATAATTAGCTAAGACAGCTGGGTCAAGTGAAGGCTTTTTAAGTAATGGTTTAATTACTGCCACCTTAAAAGCCTGTGGTACATAGCCCATTAGTAAAGATAGATTGATCATATTTAAGATTGCAGCATTAATTAATAGTAGGACTTCTCTGAGCAGTCTTGTAGGAATGGGGTCTAATAGTCATGTTGATGGTTTGGAGGAAATAATTATTGAAGTTAACTCAGAAAGATCAATTGGAGAGAAAGAAATATCAGCAGTTTTGAAAGTTGCTGTACATAGTCTGTGGGATGGCTGTGAATAATATTTTTTTTTCTAATGGTTAAAATTTTATTTGTGAAAAAATTCATGAAGTCATTACTAGTTAAAGTTAAAGGAATGCTTGGCTCAGCAGCTCAACTCCCATGTGAAAATGCTCAACTTTAGAACATTAAAAGACATGTTTACAGCCTGGTACATTTATCTACTTCTGTGCGTAGTTTCCACCTTCATAATAACTTTGAGTGGGGTGATTTTTTTTTTTTAATAACTCGTCCACCTGGATAATTGGCATGGGTGCATTGATTGGCAGGTGTCCTGTTTCCAAATTCCATATTCCAAAACCAATGGGTGATGTTATCGTGGCTAAGTCCATCTTTTATACTGTTTATGTTTATGACTGGTTGAGTGACTGGTTGATTCTCAATGGAATCAGCTAGAAATATGAAAAACAAAAGACGATCTTGCTTAATTTTATTTTTATTGAACTGCCTATCAGATTTAATTCAAAATCAAAGGTGGTAAACTATTTGCCTTAAAATTAATTTGATATGCGCTTCTTGGACAGAGCACTGTCATAGTCCTATAGTTATTTTCATGGTTTGGGTTAAAATACAATAGTTGCTACTTCTATTACACCACAGTTTTTTTTTTTGATTGCCTGAGTGACATGCCCCCACTTTGTCTGGACAACCTACATGATACCAATATACTCCCTACTGAAATCCAATCATCCATCCATCCATCCATCCATTTTCTTGTGCATATCAAATTCAGGGCTGCAGAGGTGCTGGAGCCTGTCATGGGGCGAGAGTCGGGGTACACCTTGGACAGGTCACCAGTCTATCATAGGGTTAACAGAGCAAGACAGACAACCATGCACACTCATAGTCACACCTACAGCCAATTTAAAATCACCATTTAACCTAACATGCATGTCTTTGGACTGTGGGAGGAAGCCTGAGTATCCAGAGAGAATCCATGCAGGCACTAACAGAACATGTAAACTCAACACAGAAAAGCCCCAGCTGGCTTTAGCAAGCAGAATCATGAACTGAATGCCCTGTTGTGCCAAACATATTTGCTTTACCAGGAGGAGCTCTATAAACTCTCTATAGGCTCCTCTTAGTCCATTTCTTTTTATTTTATTGTTTGTTATCCAAATTGATATATGATAATGCCAGAACTGACAGGCGGGGAAAAGTAAAGAGAAGGGGGAGGAATAAAGAAAAAAAAAAAAGAGGATGAGCACATCGGGTCACAAACCACTGCATCTGTAACAAAACACAGTCAAAAAGCAAACAGCACCTGAAAGAGAGACAAAAAAACTCAAACATGATACACAAACACATACAATCTTGTTGTGTGTGTGTGTGTGTGTGTGTGTGTGTGTGTGTTTGTCACAAAATGCACTTAATAATGAGGGTGATAAGCCGCACCCACCCCCTCCGGGAGCCAGAGGCAGACAGAGACAGGCCCAGGACACCTGGGCCATCCGCAGCCCCCCACGAGTACTGAAGTTGCAGGTCAGTAATCGATTTTGTAATGGTATCATCAGATCTGCGGCTGCATGTCTTGGACACTCAAATGATCACCACCTGGTAGTGAGTAATCAGGTGGCGGGGGAGAATGCTGGACAGCCCTGGTATACCCAAATGCAAAGCAAGGGTGCACTGGGAGCGTCTGGCAGAGTGCTCAGTCCGTCAGATCTTCAATTCCCACCAATTCAGCAGAACTTCAACAGCATTCTGGAGGAGGCTGGGGACAGTGAGTCAGAGTGGCCCATGTTCCACACCTCCATTGCTGAGGAGGCTATACAGAGTTGAGAGGAAGCTGGGATTACCTGGAGAGAACCTATGCAGACACGGGGAGAACATGCAAACTCTCCAATAAGGAATGTATGAATAAAATTATTCATATGTACAAAAGAACTTCAACGCTCATGTGAGCAACGACGAGAACTGGAGGGGTGTGATTGGGAGGAACAGCCTCCCTGATTTGAACCCGAGTGGTGTTTTGCTATAGGACTTCTGTGCAAATCACAGTTTGTCTATAACAAACACCATGTTCGAACATAAGGCTGTCCATAAGTGCACGTGGCACCAGGACAACCAGGTTGCAGGTTGATGATTGATTTGGAATCGTATCATCAGATCTGTGGCTGTATGCTCTGGACACTCGGGTGAGGAGAGGAGCTGAGCTGTCAATTGATCACCACTTGGTGGTGAGTTGGATCAGGTGGTGGGGAAAGATGCTGGACAGGCCTGGCACACCCAGACATCTAGTGAGGGTGCGCTGGGAGCGTTTGGCAGAGACCCTGGTCTGTGAGATCTTCACCTCCCACTCCGGCAGAACTTCGACACCATTCCGAGGGAGGCTGGGGACATTGAGTGCGAATGGACCATGTTCCACACCTCCATTGTTGAGGCTGCTGAACAGAGCTGTCACCATAAGGTGGTTGGTGTCTGTCATGGCATTATTAAGGCCAGAAGAGCTGGGAATTATGAAACTGCCTATTTGATTTAATTACTCATTAACCGACAGCACTGGAATGCTATTACACCTCGTTCCAGCCTACTTCAACCCCTGCTTTCATGTAACACATGAGAGCAGAACACACTGGTGTGTCATCACAATACCACAATCTTCCCGGGAGTGGACATCACAGTGGTGGAGGGGTGATGATTTGGGCTTGTTTTGCAGCCACGGGACCCGTGTTATTTTTTTTTAGCTCGCTCTGAATTGGGAGATAGCTTTGTTAAGCTAAGAGTGTCCAGTGTTGGTTGGTTTTTCAGTTGGGCTGATTTAGAATTAGCTTTGCCGTCCTAACGTTATCTCAGGATGGTGGCCCGTGAGATGAGCCCTCATGTCCATAGTATTCCCAGAGTATTGGACTTTCATATGACACTCCTTGCAAGTTCCATGTGTCACATCCATCTCCTTTGTCCCATCCTTATTAAAAAAATCCAAAATAGGTCCATATGTTTGATTTAAAGGTGAGCGGTGCTTTCCTGATTTCTTTCTCCGATGCCTCCATCTTTGTTTTACCAACTTCCTCCCGCACCCTCTGGTGGACTGAGAAAGCAATTGATTTTGATTTTACTATCCTAGTACGCAAAAGTTCGATTTGTATTTTCAATTTATGTAATAAAATATCGATATTTGTTGTCCCTGTCTCGATACATTCTTGCCACACAAAATATTGTGATACTATGCTATATCGATTTTTTTCCCGACCCCTAAATATTAGCTTCTCTTCATTGGCTACCTGTTAAATCCAGAATCAAATTTTAAATCCTTTTCCTCACATACATGGTCTTGAATAATCAGGCCCCATCATATCTTAAAGACCTCATAGTACCATATCATCCCACTAGAGCACTGTTCTTGCTCTCAGACAGCTAGCTTACTTGTCGTTCCTAGGGTATTTAAAGGTAGAATGGGAGGCAGAGCCTTCAGCTTTCAGACCCCTCTTCTGTGGAACCAGCTCCCAGTTTGGACTCAGGAGACAGACACCCTCTCTACTTTTAAGATTAGGCTTAAAACTTTCCTTTGTGATAACACATAGTTAGGGCTGTGGAGGGTGAGTGTTTCTTCTTCACTCACCTCTTTTCACTCTCCATGTGTTTATACACCATTATTGCATTTAATCATTAGTTACTAATAAACTCTGCCTCTCTAAGGTTGATCTCTAACCTTTCTTTTATTTCTAAAATTCTTGAAAGAGTAGTTGTAAAACAGCTAACTGATCATCTACAGAGGAATGGTTTATTTGAAGAGTTTCAGTCAGGCTTCAGAATTCATCAGAGTACAGAAACAGCTCTAGTGAAGGTTAAGAATGATCTTCTTATGGCCTCTGACAGTGGACTCATCTCTATGCTTGTCCTGTTAGACCTCAGTGCAGCATTCGATACTGCTGACTACAATATTTTACTACAGAGATTAGAACATACCTTGGGTATTAAAGGAATTGTTAAGTTCTGGCCTGCTATTGATAATTGGCTGACATGGGAGGATCATCAGCTAATGCAGCTCACCTTTGCCTTTCAGGCTATAAAAGCTGGCCCGCATGAACTGATCAGTCGCTCTCTCTTCCACTCCACCTGGCATTTGCACCTTTTTGATGTTTATGTCTTGGTTAGTTTATGTTTAATCAATTATCTTTTATTTAATTAAACCTCTTGGTGGACTTCCTCCTTGTCACTTACTTTGAGCCTGTTTGTGACATCAGTCTGCAGATTTTTTGTTCACACTTTCAGCTTGCAAATTTCCCTAATACTGTAGGTGATTTATTATTTAACTCATGTGTTGAGTTTAGGCATTCTGTCAGTGACCCATGCTGCTAAAATGTCTTTGAACAAAGACTGAATGCAAACCAGCTCAAGGGGTATTCCCTCAATGAATTTAATGTGAAAATTAAATTCATTGAGGGAATACTGTACACCAAAGGGATTTTCATTTAAACCAATGTAAGCAGTTTGAATCTGAAGTGATAAGAACTCATGGAAGGTGCAGTGCACTAATAATACATTCACTGACTGAGATACAAACCACAACATTGCATTTAATGAGCTCCCAGATAAATATCATATAATCTACCTAGTTAGAAAAATAAGTAAATTTTGCATTTGATGATAAGTTTACAGCCTGCTCATTTATATTAAACCTACATACTTGGTTGGTATGTTATGTAATGTAATGTGTGCTCTGTTGAAAATGTTCCTATAACAGGCCTATTCCTTTTAAAGTCTGTTCCCTTTAAACTTACTTATTATAACATATATTTCTGTAAAATGTATTTACAAAATTACCCTACAGTGGTTTATTGGCATTACAGAAACATTTACATATATAATTTGGCTATATGCTGTATAAAAACCTTTTAAGGACCCATGTCTGTTTTAACTTTCCAAAGTAACGGGAAGCTTGTTCTCTTTTCAGAAGTTTGAGGAGTTGATCAATGTGTCGTCTGTCGTGTTGTAATCGGTCACACTGATGAAAAAGTTTCTGTCACAGTTGGGATCTTGGTGATGATGGGAACATTTGAGTGATGATGAGGCTGAAATTACTTTAAGACTCTAAAACTGAACTAAATTGATTTTAAAGTGACCTTTTAAATGCAGCCTGCAGACAACCTGTGTTTTCAACATTTCATGTCATTAAATGATGTCAAGCAACATTTTAAACAGATCCATTTTGGACACGATCTGTATTCCTTATTTAAAATGGTTCATACTCCAAACCTATACTGAAATATTTAAAATCTATAAAAGCTTAGACTTTTCTTTATGTTTGCCTTTACTGATAAAACTTTACATTCATTAAAGACTTGGAAAGCTGCATTTTTTGAGTTAAATGTAAAACAGTTACTATTGCTTAACTCTTAGTATTAACAGTAACTCAGTAAAACATCTCTGCTATGGCTGTAAGAGAGCCATCATCTATCAGTGAAGGCTGATATTAGATCAAATTAAAAATGGTTAAACTGGGGAATATTAAAGATACAGTAAGTCATTTTTTGAGGTTATTTAATAGAAAAAATATATATTGTACTCATAAATATGCATTGATTAGTGTGTAATTACATCTTCCAACAAATGCCACCATGTTGTCCCGCCATCTTGAATACAGTGGCCGAGATGGACATCGTCCTTCTGGCTAATTGCATTTTATGTATGTGGCCAGAGACTGGACACATGCATAGTAAAAGGTTGGGGAGAAGAGAACTCGTAGGTTTTCGCATGCCGTGGAGGCAAATTTTAATTTGTGCCTGCACCTTCAGACTCAAGATATGGAGGATCATACCTATGTTTTATCATCTGAGAAAGTTACCCTTCACCAAAGAAGCGAAAATGTGAAGGAAAGAGACAACGCGACCTGCATCAGGATAAAACGTCATCCTCTTCCTCCTCACCTCAGTAGGGGGCGGCTGTGGCTCAGGAGGTAGAGCGAGTCATCTTCTAATCAGTGGTTCGATCCCTGGCTCCCCTAGTCTGCATGCCGAAGTATCCTTGGGCAAGATACTGAACTCCACGTTGCCCCCGATGCATTCATCGGAGTGTGAGTGTGTGTGAATGTTAGCAAGCACTTAAGTGTAGATAAAAGTGCTGTATGAATGTCTGTGTGACTGGGTGAATGTGGCCTGGAGTAGAAGTGCTTTGAGTACACAAAAAATTGAGTAGAAAAGCGCTATATAAGTACCAGTCCATTTACCATTTACCTCAAGCCTCATCTCCTGAACTGAAGTCAGGGCTCTAACACACAAAATATGCATAAACGTGCTTATTTATTCCCGATATTATCCCAATTAGTTATTGTCAGCAGATTAGACATGCAATCCTTCCGTTTCCGTTTCCGGACAGCTGACAACGAGCCGGCTAACAACAACAACAGTTGGTTATAAGCTAACATTATACCAACTAACATTAGGCTCAAGTGTCCTAAAAAGCACACTTTCCCTCTGATAAACAGTTTTATTATATTCTCACATTGTATGAGAGTTGTCCAACAATGTTAGATCCACTTCAAATAAAGTTTCACTAACACTGGCTAACAGTGGCTAACAGCAGCAAAAACAGCAGCACTTACTGACAGAAAAGTTCAGGATATTCTCAACAACTCACCTCAGTATCGCTGTCATGTCTCAGAAGTGAGGTTGACTGACTCATCGACCTGTATCGGACTCCTTTCACAAAGTTTTACAGCCTCCTCCAGAGTAAATAGACATGGATGCTTCTCACCTGGCATATTGACAGCTGAGGTAAACAGTGGAGTGACAGCCCACACTCACTACAGATGAAAATGTTTGTCCTACAGCGGCCACCGTAGCTAGGATTATGCGCTTCTTCTTTTGTGTTGCATTACTGCCTCCTTCAGCTTCTTAATCAGTCATTGACCATTCACTCTCTCAGTCGTCCTAAAAGGTCATATTCTAGCAAAAAGTCCAGTCGCTTTCAAGAACCTAAATAATATTCTTCTCCCCTCTACTGAGTCTTCACGCATGATCACATTTTTTAAGCTGACCACCCCTAACCCTAAACTTTGCATATCTCTACTTAGTTCTCTTGCTTCACAGTATTCCATGCCCGAAATCAATACACGTTCTACTATTTATCTTTCTTGACACTGATTACAATTGCCAGTTGCATGCTTTCCCATAATAAAAAGCGTGCCATTTAAATTACTGTGTCCAATTCAAAGTCTGCTGATGATCACATGCTCCTTCCTGTTAGTGCCCCTGCTTCTTATCTCTCCCACCTTCCTTTGTACCATATATAGCTGTCTCCCTTTTGTTGCCCCATCCCAATCCTGTTGCCACAGTTTAGTTATTTCCTTCCATGCTATGTATTAGAAAGGCTTCGACATATTTATCTTTTGCTGTTTGTTATGATGTTATAAGATTCCTTACAAGTGTTTTCTGATTTTCACCTCCACCTTACATGTTGTGGTAGTGATGCGCCACCTACTGGACTGGGAGACACATTAGTGCCCCTCACTGTCGGCACGTGTGGGCCAGTTGGAGTGTGGCTAGTGTGCAAACCGGTCTAGTCCAGGTGGTGATGTGCGTTTTTGATCTATCATGAGTAGTTTCCTGTATCTCAGGTTCTTGACTGTTTACTGTTGTACCATGTGTGTCAAGATAGATATTGTTGTTATCTGAACTGCGTGTAGGTAAAGGAAACATCTTAATTAGCTGCCACTGTTCCTTTGATTTTGTCCTTGACCTCATTAACTATTGTGTAGATTGTTTTAGATGTAAGGTATTCAATTTTATTTATATAGCGCCAAATCACAACAACAGTCACCTCAAGGCGCTTTACATTTTAGAGTAAAGACCCTACAAGATAGACAGAAAACCCCAACAGTCAGTTGACTCCCTATGAGCAAGCACTTGGAAACAGTGGGAAGGAAAAACTCCCTTTTAACAGGAAGAACCCTCCGGCAGAACCAGGCTCAGGGAGGGGCAGCCATCTGCTGCGACCAGTTGGGGATGAGAGGAAACAGAAGGGAGCAGAGGGAGACAGGACAAAAGGCACACTATAGGAGAGAGAAAGAGTTAATAATAGCTAATGATTAAATGCAAGTGGTGTATAAACACATGGAGAGTGAAAGGAAGTGAGGAAGAGGAAGTGTTCAGTGGGTCATGGGAAGCCCCCACCAGCCTAGGCCTATTGCAGCTTAACTAAGGGATGGTTCAGGGTCACCTGATCCAGCCCTAACTATAAGCTCTATCAAAAAGGAAAGTTTTAAGCCTAATCTTAAAAGTAGAGAGAGTGTCTGTCTCTCGAATCCAAACTGGGAGCTGGTTCCATAGGAGAGGGGCCAGAAAGCTGAAGGCTCTGCCTCCCATTCTACTTATAAA
>VUQI01061629.1:2287-13089 GCA_015106735.1 Paratilapia polleni
TGAAGAACTTGCCAAATATTCTCTGCCAATGCCAAACAGCTTATTCTGCTATTGACTCTTGTTTGGTGTTGTTTATTGGATTGGATGATTGAATTATGAAGAAACAAGACATATTGGCAAATGTGGCACCATTTAAAGAGAAATAAACAGGCTTTCCAGTGGTATGGGATTTATTGCCAAGAAGCATTGTTATAGCAAATAAATAACTGACCAAACACAACTTTCCTTACTTTTTGTATATTTAGTTTAGATAATTAACCAAGCTGCCCTGCTAAAAATCCCCCAATGTGTAAATGGTTAACTGTCTCCAGCCCCATTTAGGTGTAAGAACCTTATTTCTTTAGGTATTTGCATATTTAAAAGCAAACTTGTGTCCATGCAGTACTGACTAGGGACACAGTAACACAATGAGAGAGAGGGAGGAATAGTCACTGCAAAGTGGGATTTTCATCAGTAAGCAGCTCTATAAATTCATGTGGAAGTTCAGGTTCACAACTGGTCAGATCAGGTTTAGTATAAATATATATTCACAAACTGTACCTTGAATACATGTATTTTTGTTAACAGAATACCTTGTCTTAAGTATAAGTAATTTAAGTATACTGTGATGACTTTGTATTCCAATTGCAATGATCAGTATTGTTATACAAAAAAATTCAGTAAAATTAATTTAAAGATTGTATTAAAATCAGGGTTCACAAAGCTTTGTAAGAGCAGAATTCAGGTACTTCAGGAACTTCACTCTGTCTGCTGTGTACATATTGTCTTCCAAGATTGTCCAAGTCACCATGACTTCACACTTAAGAAAGGCAGAGAGAGGCAGAGAGAGGGAGAGAAAGGGAGAAGCTGAATGATAGAAATGGAGGCTACCATGCCACAATCCTGACTGCTCATCACTGTTTTTGTTAACTGTTGAAAATTTAGCTTTGGCTGTGTTAACATCACAAAGCTACTAACTTTGTGTTGTGTTTGTGTTGTTATTGCAGATGGTTGGAAAGAGTTGATGTCATGTTAGCAGTAGTGGATAGTTTGCACTTTATCATGTTGTCCTTTTGTGCAATAAAAAGGAAAGCAATGTCCATTAGGGCCGTATCTAAAAATTTTGGGTGGGCAGCTTGGGTGAGACAAAGAGGTGGTTTCTGGTTTGATGCCCTATTCAAATGCTTGCATCTCTTAGATGACTGTATGTTCTGTATCTCTCTGTTTTGTCTGTCATTTTTCAGTTGTGAAGACAGCTGAGACTTCTTTGAGCCTTTAGGTCCTGCTGACCTTTCAGTTTCATTTATAAATGCTTTATAGGGCCAAAACAGTCCTCACTTTAGAAGAGGTCACACAAAATACTTAAGTAACAACTAGTAACTGCCTGAATTAACCATGAATTACAATATGAAATAAGTATTTATAAAATCTCTATTAACACACTCACAAACAATACCATCATATCTTAATCATTATATGTATAAATGTGCATCTAAATACTTTGTTAATCACTTACTTAGACTTTCTAAATGATAGCATGAACACGTTTTATGTGAGCTTATTAATCAAGAATAAACCATTTATATCTTGTTTATAAATTACATACTAAGGAAGAGTAATGCTTTATAAAAGATGAATAAAGCATTTATTAATGCCTTACTAATGCTTAATAGTGTGTAGTTATTCTAAAGTGCTACCAAAAAACGATTTAAATACCGAAATTGGTTACTTCATAGTATAACTCAGGAATAATATTGTAATAAATGGTTAATAATATGGAAATAACAGTGTAATACCAATTAATTTCCTTGTACACACCATGGTAATAACCAAGTAATGGCTTGGTATTAACCATGGTTTTAGCTGAGTAATAGGAGCTAATGAGAGGAGATGAAAAATATTTTATTTAGGAAATTCTTTTGTTACATCCTTTTAAATGACTATTACTACTACTACTACTAATAATAATAATAATAATGTCTAGCACATGATTCTCTCCCAGACAATATATGTCATAATAGAGGTTCATAGTGTGTGATATCACACTATCACTATATCTGTCTTTGTGGTAGGGTAGCTGAATCAGTCTGCCTGTCCAGTAAGTGGTGTAGAGCGTGGTCAGGATTATCCATGATAGATATCACTTTTTTTCAGTGACCTCCTCTCAACCACAGCTGCAAAGGTGTCCAGTTAAAAGTACACTGTGCTTGTCACAACTGAGTGATAGAAAATCTCCATCATTTTGCTGCACACATTGAAGGATCTCAACTTCCTTAGGAAACAGAGCTCGCTCATCCCCTTTTTGTTTACAGCCTCTGTATTGGTCTTCCAGTTTAGCCTGTTGTCAGTGTAGATATCCAGGTACTTGTACTCCTCCACGACATCAAGATCCTGTCCCAGGATAGACAAGGGTTGTGTGTTCCTTCTGAAGTCGATCACCGTCTCTCTGGTCTTATTTACATTCAGAAGCAGATGATTCCTCCCAGACCATTCCACAAAACCATCCACTAGTGTTCTGTACTCCTCCTCCTGCCCATCACTAATGCATTCAACCACTGTAGAATGGTGAGAGTATTTCTGTAGGTGGCATGATCTGGAGTTGTACTGAAAGTCTGAGGTGTACAAGGTGAACAGGAATGGAGACAGCACAGTCCCCTGTGGAGCTCCTACACTGCACATCACCAGATCAGACAGAGCACTGCCCAGTCTCACATACTGCGTCCTGTCTGTCAGGTTGTCAGTAATGACTGACATTTCCTGCAGCTTCTCTCTTAGTAGCAGTAGCTGAATTGTGTTAAATGCACTTGAGAAATCACAGAAGGTGATACTCACCATGCAGCCATTACCATCTAGATGGGAATAAGCTCTCTGCAGCATGTAGATGATTACATCATCCAGTCCCAGATTTGGTCTATAAGCAAACTGCAGAGGGTAAAGAGATGTTTTCACCTGCAGTCATAGGTAGGCCAAAGCTAGTCTGTCCAGTACCTTCATATCATGTGATGTGAGGGCAACTGGTTGATAGTTGTCATGCTGTGATGGTGTCGAGTCCTTTGGTACAGGAACTAGACAGGATGTTTTCCATAACACCAGTGTCTTCTGTTTTAGACTGTAACAATATTGTGATAATAATATAATTATTAGTCTATATGAATATAATAGTCTAATATGAAATATTAGACTGAAATTTATATAACAGTGTAATAACTCAGGTAATAATGTGGAAGCAAATCTAACAGATCGGATTAAAATTTGGATTAGAACTTCACTGTTCACATGGACTCTAAATAAGGTGATCCGATCATGATGTGCATTTACATGCATCAAGCGTTTGAACAGAACAAATCATTTTGATATGCGCAGAAATGTCTAACTTTCCGGTAGAGTAGAAGAAGAAGTTGTGATTTCCAATGTAAACAAATGCTGTCTGGATTTCTCCTTTTATCGTCACCTTGGTGCGTTCCACAGATTTCAGTTTTTCCCCTCGCGCATTTGTGAGTTTTGTGTCGTTGTTCTTTTTTGAATGGACCTACATTATGTTCTCCAAAGAGTACTTTTTTTTCTGCTGGTCTCTGTAATGAAGCTACAAGCTCAGCAGTATATACTTCTCCTGAATATGATGAACAGGGGGAGACAGCTGGACATTTATTTCACCCCAGTGACATTAAATTTAGGCCTCCCTCCTCCACCAAAGACAAGGAGCCAGTGGATGAAGGTGAGAAGTAAAGACTGGTTGGAGAGGATCGTTCTCTCTGAGTTTACTGATCAAGAGTGGAAGCAAAATCTTTGCACAGCATGATCGTCATTCATGAACCATTGCACTTTAATGGAGAGTCATATGGCCCCAGAAGAGGTTACCGTGAGAGCTCCCATTCCACTCATCATGTGTATCACAGTCGAACTGTACAAACTGGGCAGCTGTGCAGAACACTGAGTTGTGGCAAACCAATTTGGAATTAGCAAGAGCAGTGTCAAAAACTTTGTATATATGGTTTGTAAAGGCATGGTGAGAGGGCCAATTAAACAGCTGATCCGTGTACCAACTGATGAGGAGGCAGTGGAGATTGCCAGAAATTTTGAGGCAGCTCATTACATCCTTCAGATGGAACGCACATCCACGTCCTTCCTTCTTTAGATAGGTATAACGATTTTGAGAACTGTAAAGGATGGCCATCCTACATGCTGCAGGCTGTTGTTGATGACAAATGCTGGTAAATATCTAATTTCCACATAAAAATCAAAATATCACTATTACTGGCAAGAAACCAAGTACAAATGCTGCTATACTGTAATCAAGTATGTTTTTCAGGCATCTTTATTGTATTTGTTTTCCTTGCTAATTTTTACTTCTTACATTTTCAAACAAATACTGTATATGTACTTTCTACTCTATACATTCTCAAAACAGTTAACTTTTGGTGCCTCTCCAAAAGGCACAAAAATGTTAATTATTTTTGTTTTTTATTTGTTTTTTGTATTTGTATTTTTATTTATTTTTTTGTCCAATTACAGTCATATTATTTTTGCTCAATTTGTTCTTTCAAAAATCATATGAATAATCTTTATGTTGGCAATTTATGTGATGCTCCAAAAGCTAGTCTTATACAAAATATATGCTGCATTTCATCAGTGGATAAGAAAATGCATAGCTCATGGTCGTTGTGCATTCTTTTTTTTACTTGTGAGTACATTTCACAATCTGTACTTTACTTGAGTAAAAGTTGAAGTGGTACATTTGCTTTCACCAGAATATATTTTAAACAAGTATTTGTACTTCTGCCTAAGAAAAAAAAAGGCTTATTTTGGCCACCTCTTGATATTACTCAAATCATTTATGTACAGAGAAAGAAGTGAAGTATCGTTTCACATGCTGTACTAAAACATAACTGACATCTTCACATTTCTCCCTCCCATCCTCACAGTTTTTGGAACATCAGCTGTAAAATGCCAGGGAGTGCGCACGAATGCAAATGCCCTGCGCCAGTCAGACCTCTTCCAAAGGGCTCATCTATTGCCTAAGGTAAGCAAAATAAATTCTGTATTTTTGGATGAGGGGGAAATACTTGCTTGCAATGTGTACTTTAATGCCTGTATTACAAAAACAATAAATTGCAAATGCCAAAATGTGCTTGCAAGCAAAAAATTGAATCCAAAATAATTGAATGTTTCCTTTTTGTAACAGAGTGCAAAGAACACTGAGAGAAAAGACATCATCCTCCTAATTGTTGGTGACCCTGGGATAAGGGATACTCAAACTCACCTCGAGTCCTTTAATACCTTCCTCAGCTCAGTCAGAGTGGGAGTAGAGATGACCTTTGGATTGCTAAAGGAGGGTGAAGGGTTCTTCTAAAAAGGCGTGACCGACTATGATTGCCACCTGCTGTGCACTCCCCAACTTCTGTCAGTAGGTGCAAGATCGGTTGGAAGAGGCTTGTGATCAGACAAACATTTACCCTCAGCCCAACCAGCCAGTGAATTTTCAGTGCAGTAGTGATGGAAGCAGCATAATGAAGGCGCTGCCAACATATATGGCCAAAAACTTCCCAATCAACACAGGGCACTTACGTTAATTGCTTCTTGGGTGCAATTTAACCAAAAAACAAGCATTCAGTAATAAATTTATTGTTATAATTTGTTTTAAATTATTGTTCATAGTATTTTTCAGAATTGTTGTTCAAAGTATTGTTAGTAGTATTTTAGGTGTGTCAGTAATTATACATTCTAAAGCCCTAGGAAAATATGGCACAAATTGAACGTGGCAAAAATTTATTTGCATTTCACTCAAAAAACAAACATTCAATAATAATTAAGGCAAACCAGCAGAAAAGTTAAAATGAGAACTGTTAGTCCTCTAACAATTTCACAAGTGAGGTGAATAATTTGGGAACACTTGTAACATCTAACCAAAGGTAATCATTCAAAGGTGTTGTCATCTTCACCAAATACCTCAAAGAACAAGTCCTAACAGAAGTTAATTGTGCTTTTTTTTTTCTTGACTCCTACTCTTCTTGGTAGTCTGTCTCTGTAGACAGATGAGAACTGTCTTCTATGTCTGTGGGGATCTGCTCAGTGCTGTTTTCTGCTCCTTCGTGCTGTATTCATCTGAATGAAAAAGAAAAATCAAAAACACAATATTCAGTTTTGTGGCTTTTTCTCAAACACAACAAAAAATATGTAATCAATCAATAAGTTTTCGTAATGTGAAGTTTACTAACTTACCAGTAATGCTATCTTCAGCAGCATCAAAGCTTTGGTCCACAGGAGTACTAACGCTATCCTCCTCCTTGAACCCAATGTCCACGCTGCTGAAAGGCACATTTGACAGCAGATGATCTCCCATGAAGTCATCCATCAGACCATAAAACTGAAAACTTGCAGGACAGAACCGCTTTGGCCGTTGTGACTCTTAACGTTATAATAGGTGCTCTTCAAACTTTTTCATTGTTTTTTTTTTTTTTTTTTAAATCTGTTCAATGGTTCAGTGGATTCCGGCTTCCTTCACCCATTCATACACAACTCAGTGTTTCTAGCCTTTCGAACGTCAAGACGTTCAACAATTCTGAGTTCTTTTAAGATTTCAAGTAAAATGTTTTTGTCGGATACAGACCAGTTTTGTTCCCCCCCCCCATATGTACCACTAGCTGACGTAAAGGCGGAAATATAGTACGTACATGTATGGCTGATGTAACAGACATGCGCAGTAAAGATAATTTCACCCCAAACATCAGTGTTTACATGCACACCGATCCGATTAACGATCTGTATAACCCACCCGTCTCAACTGGAAGGAAACTTTGATCTAAAGGAGCGTCATCAGGTCAGAATTTTCTGATTGGCATGTTTACATGAAGCATTTTTATTCTGGTCACTCTTTTAATCCGGTCACTTGTATCAATGTAAACATGGCTATTGTCTATGAGGCAAATATAGTTAATAGTAGAGTAATATTTTAATAACAATCTGATAAACTGTGAGCAATAAAATGGCAATTTTTATGAAGAACTTGGAACTAAACATTTGTAATGTTGTGACATTAATGTGGTAGTAAACTCATAGTAGTAAGATAATAATCACGTTATATAGGTTGATGTTTTGACATGTTAGGACATTATTTCCTTATTATAATACTGAAAATAATCCTTCCTTATGTCCTAATAATTATCATTTGTGTTAAGGTAATACAATTATTAAACGTTTGATGCTGTGGCTTCAAAATGCTAAATTACCCATTTCCATTTAATTTCATAGTAACAATAGATTAATCCAAATGCTGAGCGGCATAGTGATTACCTGGAAACAATTAAGGTAGTTTAAAGGACAGGCTGTCCTCTCCAACACCCTCCCATAGATCTTACCAGGGAGGCTAAGGAGCATGATGCCCCTGAAGTTGGAACACACTCCATAGTCTCCTTCTTGAAAAGTGGAATCACCACCCCAGTCTGCCAGTCCAGATGCACTATCCTTAACTTCCACATGAAGTTACAGAGGTGTGTCAACCCAGACAGCCCCACAACATCCAGAACTTTGAAAAACTCAGGGCAAATCTCATCAACCCCAGGGACTCAGCCTCCAAGGAGTTGTTTAACTACCTCAGTGACCTCACCCCCAGTGATGGGCAAGTCATCCCTTTCATCCCCCAGACTCTGCTTCCACCACGCAAGATGTGTCAGTAAGACTGAGGAGATCCTTGAAGTATTACTTCCACTTCCTTACTATGTCCTTAGTTGAGGTCAGCAGCACTTCTTCCCTTTTGAATACAGTGTGGACATAAAGTCACCTGATGGTTTGCCAGAATTTCCTCAAGGCCAACAAAAAGTCTTGCTCCATGGCCTCACTGAGTTTCTCGCACACCTGAGTTTTTGCTTCATTTACTGGTAGAGCTGCACTCTGCTTGGCCTGCCGGTACCTGTCAGCTGCCTCCAGAGTCCCACAAACCAACCAAGCCCAATAAGGCTTCTTCAGCTTGACTGCTCCCTTCACCTCCGGTGTCCACGATCTGATTCAGGGTTTACTGTCATGAAAGGCACCAACCACCTTACGACTGCAACTCCGTACGTGCGCCTCAGCAGTGGAGGTACAGAACATGGTCCATTTTGACTCAGTGTCCCCAACCTCCTTTGGAATACTGTCAAAGATCCGCCAGACGTGTGAATTGAAGACCATGTGGAATGAGGCCTCCGCCAGGTGGTCCCTGCACACCCTCACAGTGTGTGGTCTGCTTCTCTCTTCACCTAAGTGTCCATGATATACAGTGGCAGATCTGACAATACGATGACAAAATTGATCATTGATCTGTCCTGGTGCCAAGTGCACTTATGGACACCCGCATGCTTGAATATGGTGTTTGTTATGGACAGACTGTGTTTGGCACAGTCCAATAACAGTCCAATAACAAACACCACTTGGATTCAGATCTGGTAGGCAGTTCCTCCCAATCACACCTCTCCAGATCACAGTGTCATCGCTCACGTGACTGTTGAAGTCTCCCAGTAGCACAATAGAGTCCCTGGCCAAGAAGGCTGAGTACTCTGACCTGTTGTTCTGCACATAAGTGCAAATGACAGTCAGAGCCCAGGTGCAGTGAAGCAACCCTCTCTTCCACTGGGGAAAGCCCCAATATACAGGCACCAAACCAGGGGGATACCCAATAGTATACCCATCCTGCCTGGTGCCTCTCAACTCCGGAGCAACTCCAGATTAGAACAGAGTTCCCCCCAACTGCCGCCCAATCCACAATGCACCAAACTCCTACAGCCTTCATGTGGGTTGAGGGCACACAGGAGGGTGAAAAAATTGTGGCTCTGTTGGGCTAGAAATGGTTGGCAGAAACCACTAGGTGACACCCTACCCTGGGCCTAGCTCCATGGTCGGGCCCCAGTAGTCTTGTCCTGGGCAGGGTAACTGTGTCCCCTGACTGTTATTTCCTAGAGGTCACAGGGGTTTTCTGAATTACCCTTAGTCTGGCCCCATACCCAGGACCAATTTGCCTTGAGGGGCCCTACCAGGGGCAATTTTCCCCAGACAACATAGCTCCTGGGAACACATGGACACGCAAACCCCTCCACCACGATAACATGGAGATTCATGGTGGGTGTACATTTTCAGAATGCATAAATTCTGATAATTGAAATTGAACATCCTGAAATGCTTTCATTGTACTGCTATCTCATTTTCCCTTATGTTAAGGACCACGTGGGTAAAAAAAAAAATAGCTTTTCTTACGCCACTCTCCCTTATAGTTTAGTTTTGCAGAAAATGAAGCATATATAAGTTGAAACATGTTTAAATTCAATGAGTTAAAGCTGCATTTTACATGTGATTATATCCTGATTGTTTTTCTGTAAGGGCAACTGTACATTAATGGTGATTGTTTCCTTATTTCGTGTTAAGGTGAATAGATCAAATATTGTGATTAATAAGTTGATTGAAGTAGTGTTGAAAGCTGAGTGTTAGCATTAATGTAAACATAAATTCATTTTTAGAGGAATTTTTTGTTATATTAATAAACACCAACTAAGCTGAGCTGCCATATGGTCAAGATGCTAAAGAATAGTATATTTTTTATTGTTTTTGCTTCCTTTCATAGGTCTTACTAAGTGTTCACAGTGTGTTTACGGAGCCACAGCATCTTCTTTTCGCAGTAAATAAATATTTTGTGATCTACAATTTGAAGCATCTGTATAGCTACATAAAACTTGTTTAATTTGCTGCGGTGCAATATAAAAGTGAAATGAGTAGTACTGTGCAAAAGTCATGGTTCCACCCCTCATTTCTTCATATTTTGCTAAGAAAATGGGAAACAGGTGCAAGCGATTTATTGTTTTTATTATTATTTTAGGGGTCACCACAGTGGATCATCACCCTCCATCTCACCCTATGCCTAACATCCGTTTCTGTCACACCAAGCCTTTGCATATCCTCCCTCACTACATCCATGAATCTTCTCTGTGGTCTTCCTCTTTTCCACCTGCCTGACAGCTCTCCTTTGTCCAGTATATTCACTATCCGTCCTCTGCACATGTCCAAACCAACTCAGCCTTGCCTCTCTTAACTTTTTCTCTAAACTGATCAACCTGAACTGTCCCTCTGACATACTCATTTCTAATCCTGTCCATCCTGGTCACTCCCAATGAAAATCTTAGCATCTTCAACTCTGCCACCTCTAGCTCTGCCTCCTGTCTTTTTGTCAGTGCCACTGTCTCCAAACCATGCATCATAGCAGGTGTCACAGGTAAACCTTCCCTTTCACTCTTACTGCTATCCTTCTGTCACAAATCACCCCGAGACTCGTCTCCACCCACTCCATCCTGCCTGCACTCTCTTCTTTACATCTCTTGTGCAATGTCCATTGCTTTGGATGGTTGACTGCAGGTATTTAAACTCATCCACCTTCACTACCTCTGCTCCTTGCAGCTTCACTGTTACACCTGTCTCCCTCTCATCCACACACATGTATTCTGTCTTGCTTCTACTGATTCTTCTTCTTTCCAGTGCATACCTCCACATCTCCAGGCTCTCTTCCAGCTGCTCCCTACTCTCACTACACATCACAATGTCATCTGCAAACATTATAGTCCACAGAGACTCCTGCCTGACCTCATCTGTCAACCTGTGCATCACCATTGCAAACAAGAAGCGGCTCAGAGCCAATCCCTGATGTAATCTCACCCCCACATTGAATCCATCTGTCCCTCCTACTGCACACCTCACCATTGATTAAATGTCCACACACATGTTCTGCACCACCCTCACATACTTCTCTGCCACTCCTGACTTTCTCCATCTGTCCTCTACTCTCTCTCATTTTCTTCATTCATCAGCCT
>VUQI01061630.1:2117-21252 GCA_015106735.1 Paratilapia polleni
AATAAACAAACAAAAAAACCTCAATAATAAATAAACTCCAAAAGAAAAAGTGTTTTGAGTTTATTAGGCAGTTGGGCTTCATGTTTGTGGCTCCATATGGCTTTACATATTCTCTTGAAAAGTGAAAGGTTGCTGGTTTGATTCCAGGTGGAGATAGAATTCCCCATTGGGGTTGCGTCACAAAGTGCATCTGGTATAAAACACTGCCAAATCAAACATGTGGAGCTACCTGCTGTGGCAACCCTATGTGACAAGGGAGCAGCTGAAAGTAGCGTTTTTTTTTCTTCTAGACAGATGGGATTCATGTGTTGCGAGATTTCATCTCGGATTTGTCGTGGCGGTAATGACCCTATTAAGCTGGTTGCCAACCACCATTAAAAACCAAGAAGAGGAGGTGGAAGCATTTTAAACAACCCCAATGACAGCATTAGAAGTAGAGATGGGAGAAATGCCTCTAGAAATCAGAAGAGAACAGTTATCACTGAACTGTTGGGTAAATTTACAGGCCCATAGTCAAGATCATCCAACCCAAAACATACTAAAACTTTGTTGGAAAAAGAAAGGAGAGAAACGAACCAAACTCAAAATAGATCAGTTTAACTTCAGTGGAACATTGCCATTACCAGCAATACAGCCATGATACTTCCTGATGCCATGTTAGACCTTATTGTGGCGGCTGTGGCTCAGGAGGTAGAGCGAGTCATCTACTAATCAGAAGGTCAGTGGTTCGATCCCTGGCTCCCCTAGTCTACATGCTGAAGTATCCTTGGGCAAGATACTGAACCCCACATTGCTGCCGATGCATTCATTGGAGTGTGAATGTTAGTACTCAGCACTTAAGTGTAGATAAAAGTGCTATATGAATGCATGTGTGACTGGGTGAATGTGGCCTGTAGTTAAAGTGCTTTGAGTACACAGAATCTGAGTAGAAAAGTGCTATATAAGTACCAGTCCATTTACCATTATGTGGAAAAGAAGAACAAAGATAGGGCATTTTTTTAACTCACATGCAGCAGGCATAAACTGATCAGTACTACACATGTCAGCATTTATACACATGCATCTAAGAGTATAACCAATCAAACTGGGATAACGTTCATTATTCCTGAGTTTCATGTAGGAAAAAGGATTATTATTATGTAGGAAAAGGTAGCTTATCGGTCTATACTTCTTGCTGTTTAATGGATTGAAGATACAAGACCTTTAAGAGCAGTTAATTGTTCAGATAAAAATTCATAAATAGTCATTTTACAGCACAGTTATTAAGATAGAACACAAGACAGAGACAGAGATTCAGCAAACATTATACAGATGATATGAGAGGATTTACAGTTCATTTTTTATGGATACCAACACATTATGGGGTAAAAGGAAATTAAATGGTAGATATGGTTGCAAAAGAAGCCATAACTTTCCAGTGATCTAACTTCAGTAGGACTGAAATCAAGAATATAATAAGGCAGAAATTGCAGGAAAGGTGGCAAAAGCAAGGGGAGGAATAAGGGAAAGGACAATGGTTTTACAAAATTCAAAGGAAAAAGAAAGAAATGAGAAGTACAGGAAGGATCCTCCTGTTCCTTCCTGTACTTCTCATTTCTTCCTTTTCACAGAGGAGACTGTGATATCTCATGACTCAGATTTGGACACACAGGTTTAAACAGCATATTATCCATAACAGGGAAACACTTTACAGGAAAATGTGAGTAATGTGGGCAACATAAAACCACAGAGCATTTCATAAGACACTGTCAGAAATATGGCACTGAAAAAAAGCAATGATTGGAAGTGATCATTATCCTATTATATGTGAGGTAGGGCTAATGGATGAAAATAAAGGACTGGGAAAAAAGGAAGGTGGAAATTTGATACGGCTCAGTGAAATATATTTAAGTAAGGCAACTGCTTCGATTCTCTGTGGAGAAGACTAAAATGGTATATTTTACTAGAAAGGACATAAGGGAGGATAATATTATCTGCCTGTATTGGGAAAAAGTAGAAAGGGTGGAATCATTTAACTATTTAGAGGTATATTTTGAATCAAGACTCACATGGCATATTAGTAAAACTGAAGAAAAATGTTATTAAATATAATGAGGCTCTTAGTGGAGCACAGTGGAGAGCACAAAGGGCAGCTTTCATTAATGAGATCTAATCTCAGTTATGGAGGGTAACATATGGGTCAGCATCAGACTATCAGTTAGCTAAGCTGGATAAGATGCAAGCTAAGTCATTGCGTTTTTGTTGCGGGCAGTTAAAACCTCTTCTGTGCCTGTGTTGAAGTGGAGATATCACTTGCTTTGAGATAACAGCAATTTATTGGTATTTAATGGGCTTCATTGAAAGGATACATTTCTTCATCCCAAAAAGGATAACTTGAATTGATAGTTGGGAGAGAGAACAGGCAAGGAGGAGTTGTTTTTGGTGGGAAGGTGAGACAGCAGTGGAACTGGATCTCAGAGCATTAAATCTCAGTCCATCTCTTTTTCTACCAGCTACACCTTGGATGATTAATCAGCCGAACACTGATATGACACTCATGGGGCAGAAAAGAAAATGTTTCTTCATGGAAACATATGGAAAACTTATAGAAAGACTACCTGAACATATATAGAGATGGGTCTAAAGATTTTAGGGGAAATGAATTGGCAGACACTGGGGTGACACTGGGGTGAAACAGGCACTTAAACAGGACAGGGTGGTGGTGGAGGTGGCACTTAGTATTGAAAATTAAAAAGAAGTGACAGCAAAAGTGGGAAACAGGGACAAAGAGAAGACACGTATACAATACACAAGGAAAAGTGGGGCAAAGCAAGGTGATAGGGAGAAACAGAAGGGAAGAAATATTTTCTAAGTTCAACTATGCAAATATTAGGAAAACACAATACAAGACAATGCAAAGAATGCCAAGAGAGGGAAACAGTGGAACAGTGTTCTTAAAATGTAATGGATACAGGAGGGCTACAGAAATTCTTAAACTAAAATAAAGAAATGAGGGTGTGCAGGAGTTAAGTTTAGGTATTTTGCTGCAAGGGGGTATTAATGGTGGCGCAGCAACACTTTTGAGGTTCTTTTTAAGAGAGACAGGAGTTGTAAATAGAATACAGGAATGAAATGTAGTATGTAGTAGTAGGTGGGTATATTAGTGCACAAATTCTTTGATGGGTGGGAACTCCCATCTCGTGCTGTGGACTGCGTTTTGGAGTCTCGTACTATCACTCCAGCCAGTAGGTAGCGGTAATACGCCCTAAAGTTGGGTGTAAACCGCCGAAAGAAAAAGAAGACGAAAGACGAAGAGGAAGCGGAAGAATGTAGATGAGGAAAGAAGAAAAGATCAGCCATCATTCTGAGGTCAACAGCAAGGGTTGATATTTTTAATGTTATTATTTAAAAATCGTAATCTATGCCTGTGTTAACTGAAATGAGTTGTAACCGAAAACATTAACATCCGTGGGATATCTACGACGGCTTAGCATTTTAGTACCGTCGCTTTTTTTTTATTTTACAGTACTCAAACAGCAGAAAACGATGTGACAGCTGGTACATTTTAATAAGCGTAATGTGTTCTAAAAGTGAATGCGCGTCAGATGACAAATCAAAATCCGGTTCAGTCATTTGTAACTAAACCAGCGACCACACCGTCGTGCTCAAACAAGTGCTCCTTTCTACGTACTTTGCTTAAAAGTTCCACCATCAGTTGGGTGATCCAGGATCGGCTAATCTGATTTAGTCAGTTCTTCAAAGCTACAGGAGAATTAGGTTAGCCAAGTAGGATTCAGTTATCTTAGATTATTGTTGTTGTCACAGACTAGGGAAAGTGTATCAATACTGGAAACCATCGAGACTATGGACAACAATTAACAATTTAAATACAGGGCACCGCAACTTAAATAATGCACTTTTTATTAGGGCAAGAGTAGACCAGGGTTTTTTGTTTTTTTTTTAAAAGGATTTCTGCATGTGTCAAACCACATTTAGCCCACGCTGATCTCATGTAGGCTGGACCAGTAAAAACATTGCAGTAGTTTGCAGTTCACACGTAGTTTGGAACTAAACAATAGTATTGTTACTCATTTAAGATTCAAGTTTAAGTGTCAGTTCTAACTGCAGATTGTCAAGATCTTGAATTAATTTCTGTACATCCACTTCCCTATAGCAAAGCCTTCTTCACAATATCAATAATAAAAGTGCATTTTATTGAAATGCTGGATTGGACGCTTTGACAGGTCGGTTTGGGTATTTTGGTATAGTTTTGAGAAACTTTCATGCCAATAAACCACCTTTGAATTTTAATTAATTTAGCAGTAAGAAATATATAGGTAAGACAAGTAAGGAAGAGATAATTTACAACATGATAAGGCTACATCATTAATACCAAATTAATAATAGCAGATTAATAGCAAAACAACCTGTGGGAAGGTTGACAAAACTACAATTAAATCAGAGTGGGTGACTTTATATGAAGGATTAATGGGGGATATTCTTGACCAGGAGTTCAGTGTTCAGCAACCATATTATTCGAGGAATGGGGAGGGGGAAGACATGAAGTTTCCACCCTAACCTGAGTGCCTGTTTGAGGGCTGTGTGGAATTTTACTGAGATGTTTCATAAAAAAGGTGAAATCATAACCGTGAAATCATGCGGCAAGTATAACATAAACTTGAAAGAGGAGCAAAACTATTAGATCAGCTCTAAGGTAACATAGTAACCCCTAGGAACCCTAACCCTTTAATGCAGCATAAAGATTAGCCAGATCAAATACAGGTGAAGACCATATAAAACCGAAAAAACTTATTCTGAAAAACACAGTAAAAGAATAAAATTCCAGAAGCAGAAAGAAATGAAAACTGAGCTAGTGTTTCCTTTCTAGTTTGTCCATTGCAATATTGATCATATCAGTCTTTGCTCCTATGTGTTTTTCCTTAATATTCAGAGCAAGTAGCAACCCAATGACACAGAAGTGTAATGCATTTATTTGACAACTTTTTTCCTCTTTTTCTGAATTAATGAGATAATTATCTTGGAAATTCCAATAAAGTATTAAATTAAAAAAAAAAAATCTTTGGGAGATACTGGCATCTTTGAGTAAAGTAGATGGTACTGTTACAGAGTGTTTATCTGTTGGACATCGCTGTGTTTCTCCAGGATTAGTTAAACTGATATGGCTTCAGGTTGTGAGACGATGCATCTAAAATGCATTCATGGTGACTCAAGAAAAACACACCCTTAGCTCCCAATGTTTCAAACCTAAACCAAAAGAAAACTGTACTCAACTAATTTCCAAGATAATTATCCAATTCTTTAAGAAAAAGAGGAGTTTTTTTTGTCAAGTGAATGCATTATGTTTTTATACACCAAAGAGCTGGAAACAACAAAGTAGACTACAAAAATGTTTTTTAAACAGCTATGTTGGATTTTTCTGCTCACCTATCAATTATTAGGTTACAGAGCAAATTATATTCTCTGTCCTTTTAAAGCTAGTAAGAAGAGAAGAGAATAGAAAAACCCTGATTACTGTATTTGCAGTGAAAATATCAATTAGTTTATTTGTAAAGGAGGGATGAAGGGGGGAGGGACCTTTTCGTTCGAGCCACTGGCAGGATGCAGCAGTGGTGACTTTATTTCAGGTGAATTAAGCTCATTGGACATTCCTTCTATTTGCATCATGTCTTGCGGTGTAATTTCTTCTGTAACTGCTTACAGGCAGTGGCAGGAAACCACATATTTTTTCTTAGTGTGGTAATATATTGGCATACATGGATTATTTCCTCCTGACTGTTGTGGTACCTCTCCTCTAAAAGTAAAACGTCAGAGCATCTAAACAATCACACAACATTGTCACCACTTAAAATGATCTTCTTTGTACCGATTGCAACCTCTTCTGCTTCTGCTTCTGAGTAGGTTTGATTTCATGGTTATGTTACTGTGACAGCCAATCCAACAACTGCTTTAAAGAACCAAATGATCAACCAAACTGTCAGTAATTTGACCATAACCCTGTCTTATCCCACGTATCAAGAACAGACCCAAGGCTTAAATTAAAAATATTTATACATAGTTTCTTGACTGACCATTTCCTGTCCCCTAATATTACATCCAATACTGTTGAGATTTAAGGAGAAAAATCAAGGTTAGTAGGTTATAACAGTCCCATCAAATGGAAAAAAATTACCATGACGGAGGACAGCAATGTGTAAACTATTATTTTAATTATCAATAAGTCTGTCAATTATTGAGTAAGTAATTGATTTATTTATTCTGTAAAATATCACCCATTAATTGGAAGGTTGGTAGTTCCATCCTTAATTCTCAGGTTCGCATCTCCAAGTCATTTTGCAAGATACCGAACCCCCCAAATTTCCCCTGAACTATCACTGGTGTATATTTTTGTGTGTGATTGTGAGTTGGTGAACATGGATTGTAGTGGGAAGCACACTGAATGGTCAATAAGACTAAAAAAGACAAAAGATTTCATTCCATGACTGAGAGGGAAATGTATTTCTCCTGCTAATAACAGTCCCTTCCTCTGGTAAACCCTCCAGACATAATTTGCCTGAAATGTCTCAACTTTTCTTTACTCTTTATATTACTTTCAGATGCCAAGACATTGCTCAGCAGGTGGCTGCAAATCGCGGGACAACCGTGAGACTCGAAATGCTGGTGTCACCTTTCACAAGTGAGCACTTTGCACATTTTGTAGATCATCTGGGTCAGGGTGTAGTGCTGAAATGGTGAGTCAGTAATGAATTAGATACTGCTTGCTTAGCTCTGTCAAAAGAGGCTTATACTCCTTCTATGAACTTTGAGGTTGCTTAATTTAAATTCTATATTTGGCATGAGTATTTACAGACATTAATTTACAGACAAAAATCACAATAGGAACATCAAAACTCACAAGCAAGAAGAAAATCCAAATTACAAAATCATTTTCACATCCATAAAAAAATGCCTCCTGTTCTCATATATTTACTTGTTGTTATAGTATACACAACAGTTGTTTTCAGGTTTAACATAAAGTTAATATTAAGCTCTGACAACACTGGAACCAGAAAACATAAAATATATTTGGCTCTAGTATTTTGTAGGTTTTATAATAAGATAAGAAATATTTTATTTGTCCTAAATTTGGGATTTTGTTACAACAGTATACAGTAATAAGTAATAATAATAATAATACTAATAATAAAGCCTAACAGAATTTAAAAGGGCAATGAAATGGTAAAATGAGAGAGCAGATAATTCTGTGATAGGCAGAAGTGTTGGATTGTAGAGAGAGAGGGAGAGAAAATGCTCCGCTGCCTGTCCAGTAAGTGGTACAGAGGGTTGCCAGGATTGTCCATGAATAACATGGATTTGTTCAGTGACTTCCTCTCCACCACAGCTTCAAAAGTTTCCAGTTTGCAGCCAGTCAACACAAAGGCCAATACAGCCTCTGTGTTAGTCTTCCAGTTCAGCCTGTAGTTGAAGTGGACATTCATGTACAGGACCTTGAAAAAGTATTGATATCCCTTGAACTTTTCCACATTTTGTCACATTACAACCACAAACTTAAATGTATTTTATTGGGATTTTATGTGATAGACCAACACAAAGTGGGGCATAATTGTGAAGTGGAAGGAAAGTGATACATGGTGGCGATTTTATTTAGGAGTATCAGAGTAAAGGGAGCTGAATACTACTGCATGCCACACTTTTCAGATTTTTATTTGTAAAAAAAATTTGAACACCATGTATCATTTTCCTTCCACTTCACAATTATGCACTACTTTGTGTTGGTCTATCACATAAAATCCCAATAAAATACATTTAAGTTTGTGGTTGTAACATGATAAAATGTGGAAAAGTTCAAGGGGTATGAATACTTTTTCAAGGCCCTGTATATGGGTGTCCACTTCCTCCACCACATCAGCACTCTGTCCCAGGGTAGCTGTCCCTTTCCTTCTGAAGTCAATCACCCTAGTCTTATTCACATTCAGAAGCAGATGATTTCTCCCAGACCACTCCACAAAATCATCCACTAGTGTTCTGTACTCATGATGTTATGATATTATGTTATGCTGTTCTGTAATGTCTCCTTATTTAACTTGAACTGAAGTGAAAGATTATTGTAACAAAAAAAACATGTTATGGATGGCAGGTTACCAAAAGGAGCAACCCGGAGAAACCTTTGGATCAGCAACTCTCACCGTACAGACTCCTGGGATCCACAGACAGACTTTGTCTACTTTTGTTCAAAGCACTTTACACAAGAAAGTTTTGAACTGAGTGGATGCGGGTCTGTATCTTTCAGCTGGACATCCAAAATCTCACTTTCCAATCTGAATCTTCTATTATTATCTTCTATTATTGACTACTGGTGCAAAATAAGAGTTTTTAGTTTTGCAACCTAAATGTTTTTTTGACCTTTTCACTTACAGTGGAATCAGAAGACTAAAGGAAGATGCGGTTCCTACATTATTTGATTTTTCTTCAGCAGCCAAATACAAAAGAGCAGGAAGGCATCAGAAACAAGATGACATTTCTGTCAGGTAAGCAAACCTCACATAATGTTATTATCTAGAGTTGTAGATTGCAAAAACCTATCAAAGACAAGACATCATAGCCATCATAGTCTTTTGTTCAATTCCCAGTTCTGTAAGGGGCATTTTTATTTCCTTTGAAAGTAAAACAAAGTTACACTTGGTCGGCTTTAAAACAGCTAAATGTAGCTTTATCTTTTATTTTTGTAATTATGTTACTGTAGTGTCAATTCTAACTGCAAATGTAAGTAACAATAATAATGATGGTGATTGATGATGATGATGACTATTATTGTTATTATTATTATTATTGCAAAAGAAGTTACAAAAATGATTACAATGATAATAATAATTAGTTACAAAGTACTTGACTGGGAAAATAAGAGTCTAAAGGTATCCCAGCAGCTCCTTGAGGCTTTACTTGACTCAGAACACATGCTCAGGACTGTTCTATGTACATTGCTTAAAAGATCCCAAGTCAACTGGGTGATCCTAGGACCAACTCATCCAGGTTATACTAATATGGTTTATTTGGTTCTTTAAAGCCATCAGAGAATTACATTAACTAATCTAGATTTAATCATCTGAGATGAATCCACACTCAGGTGGTCACTGAGTAAGGGAGGTATATCAACACTGAAAAGCCATAATCAACAGCTCTCTGTTTTGGGGAATGACAAATGGGAGGGCCCAAAGCTCTCCCCAGCAGAGGGAGAGCTTCTCTTAGAGGGCTATGAAGAATTTACCAGATGAGTACCATTTAAAGTTAGTCTTATGTTACTTTAAGTCTCACTAAAAAGTAGGCTAACAAATTAGACACATAAGCAATCCTTATATTACTGAAATTAATTCTTTGTAATGTTTTTTTGTTCCTACTACATCATACCAATCAGGGTTAAAACAGGAAAAAGAAACAAGTAATGATGGCCTCCAACAACAACTATTTATAAATTAAACATGGATAAATGAGTGTAGAAGTACATAGGTTACATGGTTCCTTAAATGATTTCATGTAAATGAAAGCGATGTGAATTATATAACCAAACTGAATTTTTCCTTTAAGCATGATTTACATTACTGTGCAAAAGTCTTGAACCACTCTTCACTTCTTTATATTTTGCTTTTAAGGAGCCAGAATGCTTGTAATTTTTTAAAATGGTTCTCCAGAATTCGGGAAGGAAGGTCTTTCAAAGTGTTTCTTTGGATATCGGCTGCTTTTTCACTCATTTTCAGTACAATCCTTGTACCTGACCATTTTCAGAGGAATGTTTTTTTTTTGTTGAGTCACTTAACACTGACCTATGAATGATTCAAGAATAAAAAGGCACCTAACTCAATGGATGAACCAGAGTTATGTCTACACATAACAGACAACTTAACAAAGAACACATTTTAAATGGTATCTTTAGGCACTTTGTTACTAGCAGCCTTTTTGCTGATCACATAATCTGTTCCCATTTCTCTATGAATAATGCCAAGATAACATAAAACACATAAAATAAATAAAATAGTATTTTTGCACAAACAAGGTGATTCCCAGCTATTAGCCCAAAACCTGGCATATCCCAGCATGATGTGCAGTGTGCCCTTAAAAAATTATAGGAAACTGGACAAGTGGAGGACAGAAGAAGAAGTGGCAGGCTTAAAAGGCTATTTACAGCAGATGAACAGTATCTGAAAGTAATGTCCTTATGAAATAGGAAAAAAATCCAGCAAAAACATAGGACCTGAGAGATGCTTGTGGCCCTTTAGTTGATCCATCTACTGTTCGCCAAAGCCTCATCAGAAATGATCTCACTGGAAGGATGGCTGTCAAGAAGCCATTCTTAAGGAAGGGAAACTGGGAGAAAAGGAAAATCACTGGAAACAGTCTCTTATGGATGGATCAATCCAAATTTGAACTTTTTGGTTCAAATCATCATCAGTGTGTACAGTGGAACTCAGGAGAGAGGTAGAGTGTCGCTGTCATAGTTTGTGGCCTGCATTTCAGCCAGTGGTGTTGGGGGATCTTGTCAAATTTTATGGAATTATGAACTCAGAAAAGTACTGTCAGATTTTGATCCACCTTGCAATACCATCTGGAAAGCATTTGGCTTAATCTTTCAGCATGAAAGTGATCCCAAACACACTGCCAATGCAGCAAACACACAACTGGATAGAAGAACACACAATGGAACATTATCATATCAAGTAATATGAGTATTACAGTAAAAGTAACAGCACAGCAATAGAAAAAATGGAAAAGAATATACTCATTTATAACATACAACATACAGCTGTAGTTAGCTGTGCTGTTAGTGTCCAAAGGTTTGTCATTGTAATGTCAAGGAAAAAATAATTTCTCACTTAATGTTTTTCTGTAGGAAGAGTCTCCACTCAGGACAACATTTTAACACTCATCAGGAGACCAGCCAGGGCCAAACTACAGAAGAACCCACAGTTCAGAAGTTAGTGGCAGCAGGTATGGAGACTAATCAAGACATACCTGCATTTTCTCAAGAGCCATCAGGGTTGAAGCAGCTCTCACAGCAAGAACTCAGTCCTTCACCTTTAGAGTCTCGTCCCCTTTCCCCATCATGTTACATGAGACGTCTGCCCCCACCTCCAGGCTTCTATCTCTCAAAGGAGCACAGCTACGCTCAGCTCTGCCCTCTGTTGTGGAGGAGACGTTATGACCATGTTGTTGACTGCTTGGAAAAAGCCCTTCGACAACTGCATGCAGCCAGGCGGAGGGAGAACCGTCTGCGGAGCACTGTGCTGAGGCTCCGTGATAAACGACTGAAGCACATACTGCTTCTGTCACAAAATGGTTGTAAAAACAGGCAAAGCTGCATGCAAGGGGGCGAAAAAAGACAACGCAAAGGAGATCCCAGCCTAGAGAAGAATGAGACTGTTCCTAAATCCAAGAATTTAAAGTTGTTTGAGGACAAATGCATTGATCAAATGGAAACAGGGTGTCATTTTCTTTCCGAGACCAGTAGCTGGTCTGAGGAGGAGAAGAGATTCTGTTTTTACTGTGGAAGAGGGCAGGGGCAGATTGGCAGGCAGTTACCACATGTGAAATCCACAGAGCATGAGGACTCCCTGAAGAGTCAGAGAAATGTTGAAACAAGTACTTGTGACACAGCTGAAAATGTCAAACACACACAGATAGCTAGGATGGAAAGAACAACCTGGAAAGATGTAGAAACCAGTGACAGGGGTGTAACAAATTCCCAAGTCCTGTTGCCAAATCCAGGTTTACAGCATATGATCTCAGCTGGAGTGTGTCTGATTAAAACTAATGAGCAGAGTTTGCATTGTCTAGGCTCTCAGCAGAATCTGCTGCTGTCTGACATGTATCAAGGGGAGTCTGAAGTGATGAGTCAGGATTGTCACCTGGACCTGCAGCACCAGCTGTTATGGATACAGGACAGTGCTGATGGGCAGGTCATTCTCTTGCCTGTCCCTACTGATGATGGGTCACAACATCTTCTCTCAATGGAGAGTGTGGCTGGTGAAGAACAAACAATTCTTCTGTCAGAACTGGATCTCAAAGGAGGTGTGGGACACTTGACAGAGAACAGTGGGGGTATGTCCAGAGTTGAAATAGCCTGTGATGATCAACATAGTGACCAGAATTCTGTTACAAACAATGCATTAATGGAAATGCGAGATGATGTCAGGGCAAAACTTAAAGAGCACCTGGAGGGATTCCACCTTCAGCTGAGTACTGAGTTTAGAAACTGACAAGAATGATTATTCAGCTGTCTGGTTTGAATATGTTTCATTTTGACAGCAGATTAGAATATGCCTGGATGTCATAGATCACGTTTATATTATTGTTCCTCACACCTTTATTTGGCCATACTCACAACAGTGATTGAGAGAGCCATGGTACACATGCAATATCTGCTATGCGCATGAGAGTTGCTATAATGGTGGTGATGGAATAAAAGAGACATCTGGTTTAAAACAACTTTGAAAACCTAGTAAGATTCCCATAGCCAGTTTTAGAGAAACGTGAACAGGGTGCTACTTCAGACATGAATCTGGCATCTACAGGTGCTGTCAGATTATGGAAAGAGAAGTGCATGTTTGGAAGGGGCTTGTGTGTTTTCTGCTGTTGAAAATAGTTTCCAATAAATGTGTTGTGTGCACCACCTTTTTATTTATTTATTTATTTCTTCTTAGTCTTCTACTTATTATTGTTATTGTTGTTGTTATTATTGTTACTCAAAAAACTGCAGTGACTTTTTTTTGGAAATTACTGAGGCTTTTTTGAAACATGTTTTTAGATGTTTTTAAAAAAATTTCTGTCACTTTTTCTTTTTTCTTTTTTTTTTGTTTTTGTTAATCACCATGTAAGTTAGGCATAATTGTAATTTTGTTGTATTTGCACTATGACAGTAATAACCGATCCTTGGAGTAGGTAACTTAAATCCTGACACAATGTCATTAATTTGCACATGCTGCTGCCTATTTTTCTCAGATAGCTTTTCAACCAGGTATAAGCTACTCTTATCCCATACTTCTCCAATTTCCTCAGTGACTGACTCTCATCTGTTGTGTCAAAAGCTCTGTTTAATTCACTATAAATTTAAAAAATAGATTAAAAAATGTTTTCTCTTTGTTAAATGAAAATCTTTGAGACTTGCCTTAGATCTCATAATTGCTGTGTGGGCAAAAATTGCAGTCTGTAGATGTGCAAAGCTGGTAGAGACATACTCCAAAAGACTTGCAGCTGTAATTGCAGCAAAAGGTGGTTTGACAAAGTATTGAATAGGGGGCTGAATACTACTGCATGCCACAGTTTTCAGATTTTTATTTGTAAAAAAATTTGAACACCATGTATCATTTTCCTTCCATTTCACAATTATGCACTACTTTGTGTTGGTCTATCACATAAAATCCCAATAAAATACATTTAAGTTTGTGGTGACAAAAATGTGGAAAAGTTCAAGGGGTATGAATACTTTTGCAAGGCACTGTATGTGAAATGTTGATATGGATCTGCTGTGGTGAAACTACAGTGTTACAATGGACTACAAAAAGAAGATGGACTACAGAAAGTGCACCACAGATACAGTTTGCCTGTGTTCTTACCATGTTGTTTCTTTATCAAAGATGGATGCACCCACCATGCTATCAGCCACTGGTTTTGGATCAAGTTATCCAAATGGACCTCTAATTCCATAATTAACCACTGGTAAATAAAAAGCAGTATCTTCATTTGAATTCCATGGGGGATAGATGTGGACCATGACATCTGTCTTAAATAACAGTTACTATTGCATTTTATTCAGCATAGCACAGCCTTTATAACTGAATAAACTGAATTGTACTTTGTCGATAATAAAACTAGAAATCTGCCTTTAAAGCTCACTTTTAACCTCACTGTAAACTACATTTAGTCCAGTTTTAGAATCTAGAAGCTATCATACCTGCATCACAAACATCCTCAGAAATATTCAGATCAGCACCAACATGATAGGCTATGCCAACCATGATGTGATATATATATGATAGGCTGAATATATGATAGGAGTGTTCTCCTGTCATATTAGTGTGACCAATCACAACATGAAAAATGATGGTCTAAAGCAGTGATTCCCATACTGGGCTGCAGCCCGCTGGTGGCCAATTTGTTTGAAATTGACATAAAATATTTACATTAAAAAAAAAAAAAAAAAACTACTGAAATTGAGACCAACATCACAGACAGTGTATTTCAGGGGTTAAGGTTTGTGTCCTGATATGAGGTGTCATTAAAGTTTTGAGTGGATTGCTGAGGTTTTTTAATATTTCAAACTGTGCTTTGGCATTCTGAACTTTGCAAATCACTGGTCTGAAAGCATACAGATTATTACAGTAGTGTATGGTAAATGTTTCAGTGCAAGCCAACCTGACAGCTGATTTGATGTCCACAGAGTCACAGTGTGATTAAGAAAAAAGAAAAAAGAAAAAAAAAAAAAAAAAGGGAAGGGAAAAAAAAAAAAAAAAAAAAAAAAAAAAAAAGATCCGAGATGAGCCAATAATGGATATCTCCTTTAAATGATGGAAAATATGCAGTCTTTCATCCTGTATTTTTCAACTAGTCTTCAATAAGTAGTTAAAAAAGTTATTTGATCAAAGTACAGTTGAATTAGCAGCCCATATGAAGGATTTAGGGATAATCTGTTAAAACAAATAGAAGAATTGAAAAAAAAAATTCAATTACTTCTCACAATTTTCATTTTAGGTCAGTACTGATATACTGAGCAGTATTAAAAAAACAAAACAGAGTTAAGTCTTTTGTAGTCAAGAACTCTGTCTGTATGAAATATGTTAAATTTAAAATTGGTTATTTTACTACTAATTTAGTGGCGTTGCTAGCCAAAAAGCACTGTAAACATTGAGTTTTAAATTGAGTTTTCTTTCTGTCCAGGAAACCACAAAAAGGGGAGTAAAAAGGACGCATGAAGGTAATGAGGGAAAATTGATTATATCTAAGCAAATATTTGGGAATTTCAAAACCATCTTTCATATCTGTCTTATGTAGCTTGTGGTAAAACACACATAATAAGCTAGTGTAATGTTCCACATTGAATTATTATTCAATTATCATATCAATAAACAACTAAACCCCTTTTCCTACTCTTTCCTGTCCCTTGCCTTCTCTTACTTCTCATTTTATGTAATCCATATTAAGTTATGATGGCTGCCAGGACTGATTTAAATGAGGAGCGGCCGCCTCCAGTTCTAACTCCTAATTGGCCTCTTAAGTTTAAGGTGGGATGTTTTATTATTTGATTTGATTATTTTCAAAACATGCCACAAGTAATTGTGTGCAGGCTACTTGAGTAAGCAAAAAAAAATAATTCAAGTTCCTTTGAGTGTTTTACATCACCTACATATATTGTATTTTTTGTTTGTTTCTGACTTCTTTCTGTCTTTGCACATCTTTCTTTTTGGTATGTGCAAAACCAGCAAGAGCCCAGAGATGAGCAGGAAAAAGAAAACAGTAAAGAGGAGTTGACGCAGTTTGAAGAGCCAAAGAGTCGAAAGGTGAAAGTAGAAGGTGTCTCTCCAGGTGATACCAACAGTCCCAGACACACAGACACAGAGCAGGTAATACACTCGCACTAAAAACAGAAGTAATTCACTGGACTTTGCAAGTCACATTACATCCACTCACTCCTCTTCCTTCCTTCCTAAGAATGGGCTCTCGTTACCTCCTCTTCCTCCCACACCCTTCCCCTCCGTCCTGAACATGGAAGCGGCCTCGTACAGTATCCCTCAGAGACTAGAAGTAAATCTGGCCCTCATCAGAAAACCCACTAGCCTGTCTGTGCTCTGGAAAGTGGCAGAAGAAGACCCTTCTGCACCACCCATGGACAGTTACACGTAAGAAGCAGTGTTGGACATATCACAGTGTGTTGAGTATGTCGTTTCTTAGCTCTACAACCAATATGAAAATGTCTGTGATGGTGCGGTCAGTCTTTCCTCTGTCCTCCACCTGAAACATGCAGACTTTGTATCATATTGACCACAGGCCTAGATGCCCTTTTAACCAACAAAAAAAATGGTTAACTTCAGTCTATTCTTTTATCTCATATCTCATATTTCATGTTAGGGTTGTATACAAGAAGTGTGAAATCAATCCAGCACACGATGAGTTTCCACATCTGACAAACATTACCAGGATGTTATAATAAAGAGACTGGGGTTCCTCTGATTATTTACTTACTTGACTTAATAACTGCTCAATCGCTTGGTCACTGACACTTTCAAAAACAGTGGAGAAAAGTGCTAAGTCTTGTTTTGGCGGACCATAAATCATAAGGTATTCAGTTTCTTATTATTTATGACGAAGACAAGGAGTAGAAGCTGCCAGTTGCTAAGCTTGGGCCTGAGTGTTTTTCTACAATTTAACAGCTAATCGATTTTACAAATTCGGGATTTTCTGTTAATTGGTTAGTTAATTTTTCAACAAGTCATTTTTAGCTCTTGTAGTTTAGATGAAGCAATCATTCTTATACAGGCTAGGTAGGAGAGTAGCCTGTTTTTCTGAAGAGTATCACTCTGTTGCAGATACTATACTGTGCCCACCTGATGGAAGCAGAGTTCAGTCAGTTGGTGTTCTTCACCACGGATATTCTTGACTTTAAGTTGCTCACTCTTGGTGTTATTTGTCTCTTTCTTCCTTGCTGCAGCATCTTCCTCACTATGGAAAAGGGTAAGGGAAGTGGCGTCTTCCCAAATTGGAATATCCTTGGTGAGGTGAAGGCCTTGGATTTACCCATGTGTGTGCTGGTCAGAAAATACAAGCCTGGGCACAAGGTGTGCGCTGCTGTGGTGGGCAAAGACGTATTTGGTCGGTACGGACCTTATAGTAAAGTCGCTACCGCAGTCATACCCGAGTAGTCGGGAAGAGGACGCGGATTCACCTACTTGAATTTCCAGTTACTCACTCTTGATACATTTGTGCTTACACAGCAGCATTTTTCAGAGAATGTTTCTATTGGTATTATTTTGGGGCTGTTTGACAATGTTTTGTATACATGGTTTTTAATCTTTTAAATAAAATGAACCTTAATGATATTGTTCTCATGTAAATAAAGGACCTGTACTACTTTGGTTGTACCTTTCATCAGTGATTTTAGTTCAAATGGAAGCAGTGTAAATATCTATGTTCAGGACTCTTCTTTCTCTGTTTTCCTGCAGAGGATCAGGGACAGTATATGTATGTTCTGTATGTGTTCAGTGCGTGTATGTTCTGTGGTGATACTACACTGTAAGAGTGAAGGTATTCAATATTTTTCCCATCAAAAAAACCCACAGAAACATGTAAAAGCTCATTTTTGCCCAAACAAAAACCTACAACATAGCTTTTATCACCTACAGGATCGATTACTGCAGCGCTGTTCTTTCTGGTCTTCCAGAGAAATTTTTGTCACCGCTGCAGCTGCTTCAAAACTCGGCTGCACGTGTGCTGACGAAGACCAGAAAAAGAGCCCACATTACACCAATTTTAAAGTCTGCATTGGCTCAGAATCAGCTTCAGAGTCAAGTCTTATCTTTCTGATCTGCTTTTACACTGCGAGCCCTCCAGACCCCTCAGGTCCTCTGATAGGAGACCGTTAACCGTGCCAAAAATTAGAACTGAAACTCACGGAGAGGCATCTTCTAGTTATTATGCTCTATGTTTGTGGAACAGTCTGCCTGATGACCTGAGGGCTGCTGAGACTGTTGAGATTTTTAAAAATAAACTCAAGTCCTTCCTTTTTAGTTTGGCTTTTTAAGGTTTTCTTGATTTTATAACAACTTTATTATTTTACTTTTTTATATTATATTTTATATTGTATACTTTTTTATATTTTTATATTTTACTTTTTCATTTATTTACTGAAATATTTTCATTGCATTATTTGTCTACATGTTCCTCTTTTATTATACTTATGTCTCTATTCTCCCTTTTAGTTGCCTTTATATTTACCTTTTACTTATTTTATCTCCAGTGTTTCCTTACAGCAGTCTTGGTATGATAGTGTTTCCTCATTTTTCCTGCTACAGGACAGACTACATGAGTGGGCTTGGGTGAGTGTTTAATGTCTAAGTGGGGGTGTGGGGACAGAGGGTTGATGAGAAGGTGTAGGGGGTGTATGTGTGTGCGCGATTTATAATTTTTATTTTTTTTTTAAATGTGTACAGCACTTTGAGTTGCATCTTTATTGTATGAAAAGTGCTATATAAATAAAGTTTTTGATTGAAAAGGAGACCAGTGTATGAGAATGAAGTTTTTTGCCCATTAAATTTTCCTGAAATTCTGCTAAATTATTTTTCCCCAAGCATGTTGCAGTAAAGCAAACAATACACGTGATTTTGGTTACAATACACTGTGTGGGGGTAAAGGTATCAAGTATTTTTGTAGTATCTCTCTTCTGCTTTGGATCTGTAGACTGTCTCTGCGTACTTGCACTCTATGGACAAAGGTACTGGGCCACCTACACAGGAGCTGCTCGGCCACGGAAACCCATGCCATGAAGCTCCTGGTGCACAGTTTTTGTGTTGATGTTATTGCCAGAGGAGTTTGGAACTCTGCAGTTATTGAGTCAGCAGACCGCTGGCAACTTTTTACACACTATGCGCCTCAGCATTTGGCGCTTTATGTGGTCTGCCACTTCATGGCTGAGTTGCTGTGGTTCCTAAATGCTTCCACTTTGCGATAACACCATTTACAGCTGATCCTGGAATATCTAGGAATTTCAATGATGGTGCCACGCTGGAATTCACTGAGTGAATGATTTATATGTAGAACATTCTGTGACCTACAGTGCTTAAAAATGTATTAGACCACCAATTAGACCAAGCTTTTTGCCACAGCTGCCCTAAATTAACAGTATTGGTAATTACCAAAATCATTTTTTATGTTTCTGTGGTTAATCCACCAGTATGCTCAAGCTCTCAAAATGATATTTTTAATACTAAAATATAAATATTGTTGTTATCCATGAATTTTCAAATTCAGTGTTTTACAATAAAGCAGAAACAAATAGTAAAGCACATTAATATTTTTTGATTAAGATGCCAAATTACAGTTATTTACTTGCATTCCTGAACAGAAAAATTAGTTTTAGTGGTTGAATGTTATGCTGGAT
>VUQI01061631.1:0-10566 GCA_015106735.1 Paratilapia polleni
TTTGTCACTCCAGAGAACACGTCTCCACTGCTCTACACTGATGATGTAAGGCTTGGATGCAGCTGCTCGGCCATGGAAACCCATTCCATGAAGCTCTCTACGCACTGTTCTTGGGCTAATGTGAATGCCACATGAAGTTTGGAGGTCTGTAGCTATTGACTCTGCAGAAAGTTGGTGACCTCTGCGCACTATGCGCCTCAGCATATGCTGACCCTGCTCTGTGATTTTACGTGGCCTACCACTTCGTGGCTGAGTTGCTGTCGTTCCCAGTTGCTTCCACTTTGTTATAATACCACTAACAGTTGACTGTGGAATATTTAGTAGTGAGGAAATTTCACGACTGGACTTATTGCACAGGTGGCATCCTATCACAGTACCACGCTGGAATTCACTGAGCTCCAGAGAGTGACCCATTCTTTCACAAATGTTGGTAGAAGCAGTCTGCATGCCTAGGTGTTTGATTTTATACACCTGTGGCCTTGGAAGTGATTGGAACACCTGAATTCAATGATTTGGATGGGTGAGTGAATACTTTTGGCAGTATAGTGTATATATGTATGCATAAGTGTTTTTTTTTCTTTTTTTCTTTTTTTTTTGCCGTAGCAAGGATCTTCTTCTGTGGCATTCACAGCAAGAAATAAACTTTTTGTATGTAAGTAAGCTACTTAAAACTGCTGAATTACTATGATACATCAGAGTAATGCAGGTTTTACATCTCTAAGGTATTTTTTAGTCTGCCTTCTGGGTCAGGAAAAGCTTGGACAGAGTAGCTGTGACTACGATGAATCTGTGATGCGTATACACCTGTTACTTTTGCCTATCTTGATTTAATTTTGTTCAATTATACTGATTAAAGGTTCATTTCTGTTTTTTAATCCTTCCTTAGAGACATGGAAGAGGAAAATGGTAAGGAAACAAGTTTACCATTTTTCTAAATATCAGATATTTGGATATTAAGGAGAACAAGCTACAGTTGGTAATTACAATAAATATAATTTAAACTGCTCAGAAAGACTGCTCAGCCAGTCTTTTTATGAATAACTGAGTGTACAGATAATTGTGAATGGACTTTGCAGCCCCCCCTCACTTTAAGGGATCTTTTTGGCCTCTTTGTGATTTTAAATCTCAGTATGAACTGAGTTTTTAGCCATAGCAGGCAGCTTGTAATAGTGCAGTTGGGATGTCCTCACACTCTATGATTTTTTTTTCACATATTGAGTGTTGTTTAACTACCTGATTAATAACAGGTATACAATTTTTTTTAAAACCACAGTCTTTTAAGCTTTGAGATCAAAAGAAGTATGCCTTTATATATAAAGTTTTGCATGGATGTTCCCCTCCTCCTTTAAATGAAGCTATTAAATGAAAGAGGTCACCACTAGAGGGGATTGTGAAGTGCCTCATAACCACATCACATTTGGACAAACTGTACTGTCAGTAAAGGGAAGTAAATATACTAGAAAAGCTTACCAGTGACAATAATATCTAATTTTTAAGGCTCATTTCAAACCCTGGCTTCTGATAAAAACACCAGAAAAGTGATCACTTTTAATTCAAGTTAGTATGATGGACTGTGTCGAGGTTGCTGGCAGTCGCTTTGAAATCTGTTGCTTAAGCCCCACTCACACAGGCCTAGAGACTGGTCAGTGACCCCCTGGTAACCACCAGTCACTACGGAAAAGTGTGTATTCTGCAACTGGTTGGCGAGTGGTTACTGGAGGTAGCTAGCACTCGCTAGTGTAAAACTGATCACAAAGAGGTACATAATGCTGTGCTGAAAACCTTGAGATGGCTTTGGTCACTAGCACCTTGCCACAGTCACCAATAGTTTGCCTGGAAGACACCAACCTGTCTGCAAACACTTGCACTGTGCTTTTCAAGTTTCAGTACAGCTCAGAGAGTAAATAGCAAGTATTTGCAGACAAGTTGGCATCTTCCATACAAACTACAGGTGACTGCAGCCATCTGCTAGTGAGCAAAGCAATCACAAGGAGCCTTTTGATGCAGCACCCTCTTTGCGACCGATTTCAACTGGCAACGGCATTTTGTTCTAGTGACACAAGGGTACCAGGGGGTCACCAACTGGTCTCTTGGCTAATGTAATTAACACCTCTAATGACACAAATAACATAAACAAAATATTGTTTTGTTATATATACACATATGTATTTGTACTGTATATATACATATATCGATTTATGTTATTACAATATACATAGATATACAATATTTTTTTTAAAATTCTGACTCTTCCTTATCTTTTGAACATGTTTTCTTTCATCTTGTTTAAGACATGTGGCTCCACATTTGTCTTCTTCTCTTTTTTATTCTTTAGTGTCACTGAAAACATTCTTTGTCATTTTGGCCAGAAGAACAAATAAAGTTCATCATTCCATTATTAAAAAGCTTAAAGGTATTGGCCAAACAGAAGTGACCTCTCCAGAACAATGTGACTACCTTCTGGTTTTCTGTCCTGTTGTTTCACGAGTTGGAATGGATATCACCGAGGCTCTGGACAACATACCTCATACGAAATGCTAAATCACACTAGTTTTTCTACCTCTAAATAATTTTAAGAAGGTATGTTGAGATATCATTGCAAATTAAATTGTAATTTACCTGTATGTGACAGATATTACATTAGGTGTCCACTTATTTTATATTAACATTCGTCTAAAGACACACACTCCTGTTTGGTAATTAGAATGCAGCTAAATGAGTTGGTTTCATGTATGAATTACACCCTGGTCACTTTTTCTTAAAAGGTTGAGACACCAATCTTGCTAGGTTGGATCTTGTAATATTAACATTTCACTTTCAACATGGGACAAGGCTGAATTCCCAGACAGGCAAGTAAGGCAAGATTGCATGCTAACTGTCTGCTATGGTCACTGAATTCTAGTGAAGTGTCTTTGGGTGTGTTCCCATAGCAATAAAAAAAAAAACCAAAAACATAGCAGATAAGGTAAAAAACTATTCATGCATTAAATGTCAGTTAATGTACTGTCAAATCTTGAGCCGAATAATGCCACAGTTAGTACTGTGGCTCATTCAATCAATGCTGCTGATACACTATATGGACAAAAGTAGGTCATACCTCTCAATCTTTGAATTCAGGTGTTTTCAATGCCATTGCCACAGGTGTGTAAAATAAAGCACCTAGCCTGCCTTAACAAACATTTGTGAAAAAATGTGTCGTTCTAAAAACTTCGCTGAATTCAAGTTTGCTACTGTAATAGGATGCCATCATTGCAACAACTCAGTAGGCATTCCATTATCAACTGTAAGTGGTATGGAAGCATTTAGCAACCACAGCAACTCAACCACGAAGTGGCAGACTGGGGTTACAGAGCAGGGTCGCTGAGTGCTGAGATGAATTGTGCGTAAAAGTCGCCAGTGCTCTGCTGACTCAGTAACTGCAGAGTTCCACACCTCATCTTACAATAACATCAGCACAAAAACTTGAACTTCCATGTGTTTCCATGGCTGAGCAGCAGCTGTAGATGTAATGTGTAGGTGTAATGTTATGTGATGAATATTCACATAAAACTGACAGCCATGACTTTAACAAATTAAGGAAGCCAGCAAAATGTCCCCCTCACTGTGGATTGTCTGTTTTATGAGGACAAACTCCTTGAATGCAACTGCAATGACATCATGTGGGGTGACATTCTGAAGTTTTTTGGAGTTTCCATTTACCTGGTAATGACTGTTATTAGGTTAACATCTTTGTAGTGTGTGGTACCTTAATAAGGGGCATGATGCAAATAATTCTTTTTCTTTCTTTCTTTCTTTCTTTCTTTCTTTCTTTCTTTCTTTCTTTCTTTCGCTCATTCAGACTTCTTACTGGCAAAAATGCAAGCGTAAGTATAACTATAATGCTTTTATATGAATTAGTATTTTGCAAAGTGACAACATTTTAGTGCATGCTGTCATTTCTTGATATGATAGTATGTCAGCATAAGATCTATATTTTGACAGGCAATTTCCTGGTTGAAATTTGATTAATCTTATTATTTTGATGTTATTTTATGTTTGGATGTCCTGATTTGTTTTTGCCTCTAAATAATAAGGTGAGTGTGATAACTGTGCTTAATTGTTTGTACTCGGTACTCTGTGTAGTTGCGTGTATTATCATCATGGCAATTATGGTCACCATTTATCGTTTACATATTATATAAAGGGGAATAAAGGGGATAATGGTCTAAGAATAGCATTTGTGCAAGCTGTATGCAAATCATAGCATCTTCAACTCTGCCACCTCCAGCTCCAGCTCCTGTCTTTTTGTCATTGCCAAAATGATGTGGTGTCCACGTTTTTCAAAAAGAATTTCAAATTTCGATTCATCTGACCACAGAAAAGTCTTGAGTGCTTGAAAAGAAGGCAACTGGACTTGTTTCTTCTCAAACCTAAAGAAGTCCAATTGCCTTCCTTTCAAGCTCTCAAGACTACCATGACATAGATGAATGAGAACCTACACAGACATCTGACCACAGAACAGTTTTCCACTTTGCCTCAGTCCATTTTTAATGAGCTTTGGCCCAGAGAAGATGCTGGTGTTTCTGAATCATGTTCACAAATGGCTTCACCTTTGCATGATAGAGTCTTACCCTGCATTTGAACTGTGTTCACAGGCAGAGATTTCCAGAAGTGTTCCTGAGCCCATGCACTGATTTCCATGACAGAATCATGCCTGTTTTTCATGCACTGCTGCCTGAGAGCCCAAAGATCACGGGCATCCAATACTGATTTTTGGCCTTGCGCACAGAGATTTCCCCAGATTCTCTGAATCTTTTGATGACATTATGTACTGCAGATGATGAGATATTCAAAGTCTTCGCAATTTTACATTGAGGAACATTATTCTGAAATTGTTCCACAATTTGTAGTATCCGTTTTTTGCAAATTGGTGAACCTCTGCCCATTTTTACTTCTAAGAAACTCTTTTTATAGTCAATGTTACTGACCTGTTGCCAGTCAACATAATTAGTGGCAAAATGGTCCTCCAGGTGTTTCTTTTTAATACTACTTACCTTTTCCAGCCCCCATCTCAAATTTTTTGGAGATGTGTTGCTGCCATCAAATTCAAAATGAGCTGATATTTTTCATGAAATAGTAAAATGTCTCACTTTAATCATTTGGTATGTTTTCTATGTTCTATTGCGAATAAAATATGTGTTTATGAGACTTGCAAATCATTGTATTCTGTTTTTATTTACATTTTACACAGTGACCCAACTTTTTTGGAATTGGGGTTATAAAAGAATAACTTTTATTTAAAGGATATGGTATTTGGGTTGGTGTAATTGCTCCTCCTGTGTCATACTGGTGTCAAAGAACTCCTCCCTGAACTGATAACCATGTAAATTTTCTTTTATGCAAACATGCATCCAAATTTTCAGCTGAAGGTAATATGAGGTTATAGCAAGTGGTATAACAAGTGGGTATATTTCAAGTTCATAGTTTGTGAAAAAATGTGTCGTTCTAAAGACTTCACTGAATTCAAGTGTGCTACTGTAATAGGATGCCATCATTGCAACAACTCAGTAGGCATTCCATTATCAACTGTAAATTCCACTCTACCTGACCCACCTGACCCTTCCCTTTAAGAGAGTGACAAATTAACAGTGACAAATTAAATGAAAGACCAGAACCTGTGACACCCACAGTGAGGTGATCCTGTGGATGGTCTCTTCCAGGATGAGCCCTCATGCCTAATTTATAGGGCATGAGGGCTCACTGAACGGTTTGACTTGGGTGGCATGGTGGTACAGTGGTTAGCCCTGTCACCTCACAGAAAAGTTTGAATCTCCTGGCCGGTTTGGGCTTTTCTCTGTGGAGGGTCCATGTTCGCTGTATGCCTGGGTGCTCAGGCTTCTTCCCAAAGTCCAAAGACATACATGTCAAGATAAATGGTGATTCAAAATTGGTCATCAAATTAGTGTGGATGGAAGATAAATAAATTCTTCAAATGCACAGAATAAATTATTATATAAATATATGTGAAATGGTATAATGCGGCTTGTAGTGTTAAGTCCTTTCAATGATCGGTATGACTAGGAAAAAGCTACATAAATGCTTATCCATTGCATAAGTATAAAAAATGATGTGAATCATATGCTATGGCCTTCACAGTCAACAGATTTAAACACAACTGAACTCTTACTGGAGATTTTGGACCAGTGTGTTAAACAGCATTCTCTGCCACCATCATCAAAACACAGATTCAGGGAATAGCTTTTGGAAAAATGGTATGCATCACTCCAGTAGATTATTTTATTGCTTTTTCCTTTAACTTGTCACATATCTCGTGTCCATATCCCACAATTTTACACTTCATTAACTCCTTACCCCTGTTGCTGTGTTCTTATCTTATTTCTTTCAAAACACTGAAAGAGTTAACATTCTCATCTCTGCAGTTCCTGTTTTGTGGCTTATGTGTTTCCTTCTCAAATGAAAAGTGAAAGTGCTGCACTGACAGGGAGGGGCTTCATTCTGTTTCAGTGTTGGAGGAATATACCAGAGAACTTATCAAGCTATGTCGTCTCTTCAAGCTATGTCGTAAGTAAACTTCTCAAAAATTTCATCCCCTGAGACCGCGAACTCCAAATCTGAACCACGTTTTGGAGTAATGCCGATTATATATCTCAAAGGTATCTTTTTAAACTCAGACTTCTGGGCCAGTATTGAGCCAATAACAACTGTTCATCTTGTGCTGAACAGCTGTTACTAAAGAGGATTTGTGAAGCACAATCACTTTAGTTTTGTTAAATTATGTTGACTGAAGGCTCCTTTCTCTTTTTTTATCCTTCCTTAGAAACGTGGAAGAGGGACATGGTGAGAAAATAAGTTTATTTTTCGCTTTTTAAAAGTTTTACTTTTCAAGACTGTGTTTATCAAATATTTAATTATTAAAGACAATAAGCTTCACTTAATAGTTTCAACTGATATTATTTAAAGATGCTCACATCAGTCTTTATATATTAACACTGATAACTGTGAAGTGACTCTGCAACTCCCCTCTGCTCACTGCTCACTCATCCCCTCACTGTTTAGTGTTAATTTGGGGCTCAGTAAGTGTTTTTAGCCACAGCAGGCAGTTGCTTGGAGGGAAAAAACAAACTAACTAACAAACAAAAAAAACCCACTGTGTTAAGCTACTGTTTTGCAGCTAAACAAGGAATTGGTGGAGACCAAAGAAGGCTAAAAGAGAAGTGAATATTGGGCTTAAAGTATATTCACCAAGTGGCTAGAAACATAAATAAATGCTAATGTTGCTGACAAGTCAGCCTCAACTTTAATGTTTACATCTTGTTTTCAATGCTCATTGCTCACATAGTTAATGCATCTTCAGATTTCTCTCATTGCCACTACTGATGAAAAGTAGACTTTTGTTGTAAAAATAATATAAAAGCTAACAACAATGATTTAACAACCAAACCAGAGATAATTTTCCCTGTATTATTTGATTGAAAATGCATCATGATTTGAAATATGAAATATTAAAAAGTCTAGATAAATACCCTTTGACCTTTGTGACAAGGAAGACAGGAGTATAGGTCACTAAATTCAGTCTGTTGCTTATTCAAAATATCTGGATGTTCAGATCAGCACAAAAGTTGCCTGATATAAACACTGTTTATATGGTTGGTACATGTAAACCAAAAATTATGTTAGAGTCAAACAATGACCCTAATTTTCTTTTTCTTTCATCTTTAGTGTCATGGAAAACATTCTTCGTCTGGGAGGCAGGAAAAACAAATGGAGCTCATTTAGCCATTGTTCAAAATCTTAAGAGAATTGGACAAACAGAGGTGACCTCTTCAGAAGAATGTGACTACCTTCTGGTTTTCTGTCCTGTTATTTCACGAGTTGGAACGGATATCAGCGAGGCCCTGGACAACATCCCTCGTAAGAAATGCTAAATAACACAAGCTTTTCCACTGCCATCACAATTATAGTGAAGGGATTCAAGCTTATAAATAAGCTTGGGCAGGTATGTTGAGAAATACCACAACAAAAAAACTGCATTGCACCTGTATGTGACTGGTCTTAGATTAGGTTTTCACTTCTATTCTATTAAAGTAAAATACTGGTTATTACATAGGAGAAATATCTAAGTACATCTGGTATGTGTATTCTCCCATATGTATTCTTTTGTGAACTGACAAAAGAATACATATGGGATGTCATACATGGCATATAAGCAAGAGACACATACATCTTTTATGCCCCAACACGTACTGTGGATCAAGTAACCAAAGTCATTTGTTTCATTTAATTTCTGAATCATTTGATCCTGTTGTCTCTGTGGTTTCAGCTGGTAAACCAGTAATTCTGGTGGTGATGCATCACACCTTCGATCCTGATCATGTTGTAGCTGAAAGCTGGAGACAGGTGAAGAACCCAAATGTCTGCCTTACTGTGGACTGCCTGTTTTATGAGGGCAATCTCCTGAATTGCAACCTCAATGATGTCATGCAGGGTGACATCCAGAGATTTTTTGGAGTTCCCAATTCCAAGGTAATAACTAGATTTAGTTAATAAGGTATTAATATCAATAAGATCAATAATGTATTGTCACTATGTTCTATGTTGATGACAAATTGTTTCTCCGCTCACCTCTTTTCACTCTCCATGTGTTTATACACCACTTGCATTTAATCATTAGCTATTATTAACCCTGTCTCTCTCCCATAGTGTGCCTTTTTTTCCTGTCTCCCTCGGCTCTCTTCTGTTTCCCCTCACCCCCAACCGGTCACGGCAGATGGCTACCCCTCTCTGAGCCTGGTTCTGACAGAGTTTCTTCCTGTTAAAAGGGAGCTTTTCCTTCCCACTGTCACCAAGTGCTTGCTCAGAGGGGGTCGTCTGACTGTTGGGATTTTCTGTCTAATATCGTAGGGTCTTTACCCTAAAATATAAAGCACTTGAGGTGACTGTTGTTGTGATTTGGTGCTATATAAATAAAACTGAATTGAATTGAATTAAATTTCTTTCTCTTTCTTTCTTTCTTTCTTTCTTTCTTTCTTTCTGTCTTTCAGATATCTTTGTGGCAATACTCAAGTTTCTGTAAGTATGGTATTATGCTTTCATCCATCTGATTTAGTGACTGATTTTCAGTCAATTATTTTAATGCTGAGTGCACTGCTGATTATTTCTCACATGACAGCTGTCTCTGAAACTTTAAACTGGATTCATTTAAACATTAAATGTTACTGCCCCATAGTCTAACAAAGGAGATGTAGAAATCGTAGTTTGTCAGCAGATCCAAGTGAAATTAATTTTATTGATTGAACAGGTATTCTGTTTTCTAGTAGCTGCAATTCCAGCAGTGTAAAAGAGACCTAGCAGCAGATTAGAATCAAGTATAAAAACATTTATATATTTTCTGTATCACCAGCTGAATACAAGCACATTCCAGTGACAACGCAACACACAGTTTGCACTACTGTAACTTTACACCTGGGCTTCATTTGTGATGTTAGTCAGGTACAGCTTAACAAGTTGCACAAATGAATATAATGTATTCCCCCAGCAGAGAATCTACATTTCACTTAAAACATGCTATAAATTAAAGAATTAGTAAAAATGTGATCCATCCAGCTGTTTTCAAACTGAAACCCTGAACGTAACCTACTCCTGACCAGGTTATGTGTTCAGCATAAGTTACCATGGTGATTTAGCCAGGTAAAAAGAGAGCCACTTTCGCGACACAGAAAACTCAACTTAGCTCGCTAACCCATTAATCATTTTGTAGTACACCCTTCTGATTTAAAAACAAACATCAACAACAATAACAAAAAAAAAAAAAAATGGATCTATGGTTAAAGTTTTATTTAATGAATCCTACATATCGTATCGTAAAACATCTTTTTTTTCTGTCACATTTTAGGTTTCTCCATTATCTGGAAACTATTCACATGTAAGTATGACTAATAATGAATTTTATCTCCTTATATGTTATGTTTTCAGAGCAAATATCCCTCTGTGTGTTCTTGATAAAATACACTGCATTGCCAAAAATACTCACTCACCCATCCAAATCATTGAATTCAGGTGTTCCAATCACTTCCATAAGCACAGGTGTATAGAATCAAGCACCTAGGCATGTAGACTGCTTCTACAAACATTTATGAAAGAATGGGTCACTCTCAGGACCTCCAAACTTCAAGTGGAGGTCCTTCAGATTAGCTCAAGAACAGTGCGTAGAGAGCTTCATGGAATGGGTTTCCATGGCCGAGCAGCTGCATCCAAGCCTTACATCACCAAGCTCAATGCAAATCGTTGGATGCAGTGGTGTAAAGCACGCCGCCACTGGACTCTAGAGCCATGGAGATGTGTTCTCTGGAGTGACAAATCACGCTTCTCCGTCTGGCAATCCGATGGACGAGTCTGGGTTTGGCGGTTGCCAGGAGAACGGTACTTTTCTGACTACATTGTGCCAAGTGTAAAGTTTGGTGGAGGGGGGATTATGGTGTGGGGTTGTTTTTCAGGAGTTGGGCTCGGCCCCTTAGTTCCAGTGAAAGGATCTCTTAATGCTTCAGCATACCAAGACATTTTGGACAA